>PVLC010004353.1:58877-79188 GCA_004027655.1 Graphiurus murinus
ACAAAAAGCGCAGTAATAGTCTGGCCTTGTGGCACACACTTGTAATCCCAGTACTTGGGAGGCTGAATATATATATATATATATATATTTTTTTTTTTTTTTTGCGGTACTAGGGATTGAACTCAGGGGCATTCTACCTCCGAGCTACACCCCCAGCCCTATTTTTTATTCTTTATTTTGAAACCGAGTCTCACTAAGTTGCAGAGTGCCTCACTAGGTAGCTGAGGCTGACAGCGAACCCGGATCCTCCGGTCTCAGCCTCCCGAATGCTGGGATTACAAGCGTGCGCCACCACACCCGGCTCACCCCTCTTCTATATTACTCTCCACATTTTAACTTCTCTTATCCTTTACTCCATCTCCCAAATCATTTTAATATACTCATCAACTTCTCCTCAGCCTTCCCTATAGATTCCACTCACACTGCCTCTTGAAAAATAGAACAAGAAAGAACACTCAAAATTATTTTATAATGTATATTAACAAACGTTTTGTTCTTAAAAAGTGCAGTAAGCCGGGCATGGTGGAGCACTCTTGTAATCCCAGTATTTGGGAGGCTGAGACAGGAGGATCCGGGGTTCTCAGCCAGCCTCAGCTACTTAGTGAGGCCCTCTGCTACTTAATGAGACCCTGTTTCAAAATAAAGAATTAAAAAAAAAGGACTGGAGGTGTAGCTCGGAGGTAGAATGCCCTTGGGTTCAATCCTCAGTACTGCAAAAACAACAACAACAACAACAAAAAGCGCAGTAATAGTCTGGCCTTGTGGCACACACTTGTAATCCCAGTACTTGGGAGGCTGAGACAGGAGTATCACAGGTTCATGACCAGCCTCAGCTATTTAATTAGGCCCTCTGCAACTTAGTGAGACCCTGTTTCAAAATAAAGAATATAAAATGGGGCTGGGGGTGTAGCCTGGAGGTACAATGCCCCTGGGTTCCATCCCCAGTACCGCAAAAGAAAAAAAAAAAGGGCAGTATTAAAAGAGAAATATTTGAATATATTTGATTAGAAGAAATGGCAAGTTCTAGAGCTACTATAATTTGGGTTCATTTAAGTCCATGGCTAAACCTAGAGACTTTTATCCTTAGAGCCCTCAGAAATTTATATCTCTCCTATTAATGAACATCCACAAAAATCCCAAGTGAGTTGAGATCCTTCTGGACAAAGGCCAACAAAGTAGGCACTTTTTTTTTTTTTTCAGCAGCCAACATGATTCATCCTGATTTCAGTCCCCAGCAGAGGCCAGTGCTATTTATTAAGAGAATTTACACAGATGGAGCCGATTACTTTCTGGAAAACAGTGTATACTTTTTTATTCATGAAATATAGGTTTAATCCAATTGGAATCAATTTTTATAAGTTAGGAACACAACAGATAACCTCTGCCTTTGGTCGCAGGTCAGTCATGAGTGTTTCCCTCTACCAAATGAACTGTATGCGCAAAGGCAAGATCCATATAACTTATATAACTAAACATTTAGTGTACTGCAGAGGATAAGTGTTTATGCTTACCTTCTTGTCTCCTTAAGGAGGTGTGTGTGTGTGTGTGTGTGTGTGTGTGTGTGTGTGTGAGAGAGAGAGAGAGAGAGAGAGAGAGAGAAAGAAAGAGAGAGAGAGAGCTTTTTTGTATTTTGTTTTGATGCTGAGAGTCTTTCTTCATTGCTGCTGAGGCTGTCCTGGAACCTGCAATCCTCCTATCTTAGCCTCCTAAGTACTAGGATTACAGGTATATGCTCCCATGACTGGCTCTAAGGAAAGTCTTCTACATATTTTAAAAACAATTTCTTTTTTAAAAGCTAGCTTGAATTTTTATAATTGTAAGAAAAAATACTGTAATGATTAAATGAATGCTGCATTTTTTTTAACCAGGAAGGAGAATTTTGATATCAGTACAGCAAAGAAGATTCATTTTACAGATTTTGCATGACAGCCTACTTTCATTATAAAACAGTATGATGAAGGAAGTTAGAATGCCATAGATTAAGTCGTTGGAAACATTAAAACCATTCTTTTCTTTTAGACAAAAAACACCACAATGTTAAATTTTTATATTTATATGTCTTACTAAATAAAGATTCCTCTTATCATGACCTAACTAAATATTTAATCTATTAATGTTTATTAAAGATCTCTACAACTAAATCTAAATAAATTTTAAAATAATAAATTCAGTGAGGCTTGGATAATTGTTACTCAGAGCCAAAATCACAATAGAAAAATATGCTGATAGAACAGAAATTTTAGAAACTCTGAGAGAATAATAAAAATTGTTCAGTTTTCCCAGAAAGAAATAGCTGGGTAGAGATACTATTTATTTTTATTTATTTATTTTGTTTGTGTGTAGTACTGGCAATTGAACCCACAGGGATCCTATCTCCAGACCTTTTTTATTTTGAAACAGGGTTTCATTAAGTTGCTGAGAGCCTCACTAAGTTGTTGAGGCTGGCTTCAATCCTGCGATCCTCCTGTTTCAGCCTACCAACTACTGAGATTATAGACTTGTACTACCATGCTCAGCTGAAGATACTATATAGAACTGAAGGTTTCAAATATAGGAAAAAGAAAAGGATAAAAAATGATTCAGAAAGATAAGAAAAGTTTTAAAAAAGAAGGGCAAAGCTCTCACAATTGCAATTTTGATCAATAATAGTATCTCAATGAATACTACTTATACTTTACCTGAATAACATATAAATAATATAATGGCATAGAACATAGACACAATAGATGTTAGCTGTTGTTTTCACCAAAATGACATCCCCACATAGTTTATATTGTTTTCTCCCTTTTCAATTATTTGTGAACCTAAAGTGGCCTCATATTCAAGTCTCCCCTCCCCACAAGGATGCTCTTTCTATGCATTGCCCATGGAAAGAGCAGGCAGAATTCTAGTTAAAACGTGGGCAGAGTGGATTATAACTCAACAGTGCAGGTGAATTGCAGGCAGCTAGTTTTGGTTAAGTATATGTCCTGAAGTTGAGCAAAGTTGCAAAGATGCTTCCATTTCGAGATACTGGAATAAAAAGAGGTGCTGTAAAACAAGAGCTGGGAAAAATCTGTCATAGGTTTTTCAATAAAAGGAGATAATCCCATAAATTATAATAACTCTAGAATTAAGAGCTTAAAGTGATCCTCATCAAAACTTTTTAAAAAATTCTTAAGCCCATTGCTTGTGAGCAGTTGGGGTTGGAGAAACGCAGAAATGAAGGGTTAGTAGGAAAAAAATAAAGGTCCTTTAATAACAAATAATGATTATTATGGATAAACTGTGTTAAATATATCAATGATTTCAATACTTCAATGCAGTTTTATAGACTTATTTCATGGAAATCTTCATCAGGATACTCTGAGTGACTGTGGCTGATATTATTCTGTTATTGTTTTTTACAGATGAGACAATTCTGAGTGCTAAATAACTTGCTGATGGGCTTGGAGGTCATAAAGGAGAGGGGCAGGCGATTCAGTCAGGTTTCTGACCACATCTTTTCCTCAGACCTGTCAGGTCCCAGAGCCCTTGAAATCTTTTTTCCATTGTCCAGCTGATCGAGGAGAGGAATCCTTTATTTTCCTAGATATTGCAAAACTAGCCATGATATTCACATGGACAAGATGAGGAAATGTGGGCCAGATCTTGATACACTTAACTGAATTTTCAACTTCAGAATAATATGGACTAATGTGTGTGTGTGTGTGTGTGTGTGTACACATATATAGTGTGCATATATATACATACATTGCATATATATTGTGTATATACATATATACATATAGAGATATACTTTTTGGTTTTTTTTCCCCAGTCCTGGGGATTGAACCCAAGACCTCAAGTATATTATGCAAGCTCTCTGTCACTGAGCTACATCCCTAGATTGATAATATTAATAATTATTATTTCAGTATGTGCAGGGCACTGAATTAAATACTTTATCGTAGCTTTTTAATTCTCAGCTATTAATATTTTTATTTATTTA
This sequence comes from Graphiurus murinus, assembly GCA_004027655.1. Taxonomy (NCBI): domain Eukaryota; kingdom Metazoa; phylum Chordata; class Mammalia; order Rodentia; family Gliridae; genus Graphiurus; species Graphiurus murinus. The sequence continues at coordinate 62,848 of PVLC010004353.1, forward strand.
TTGGGCAATAAAGTTCAGAGAAATTAGCTAATCAACCTAAATCAGACAACTAGACAGGACCACCAGACCCAGCTGACTTCAAAGCATGACCATAACCACTATCTAGAAATGTACCCGAGATCTTTAGCACAATGTATTACAAGATATGCATCAACAATTCTCAAGTATATCTAAGTTTGAGGGTGAGCATAGGGAAAGAGATTCTTGCTGGAATCCTGTGGTTGTTTTTGTAAATAAAAATAAGCTTTTCATTTTAAAATAGTTTCAGTTTTACAGAAAAGATACAAAGAGAGTAGAAGAGATTCCCATATATCCCACATGCAGTTGTGTTTTTTCTTTATCTTACATTTGTGTGGTATGCTTGTCATAATTACAGGTATTATTTTGAAAAAGCTCATTCAATATTATAAAATATATGTTTATTTAAAAATTAAATGTTTATGTAAGTCAGACAATTGCGATGTTTGCTAAAATCATCTCCTTTGATGGGGAAATAGAGGAGGTATAATTCTCCTTCCTGGTAGGAACTTCTAACTGGAGAGAGGGGAAAGGTATCCCATGAAGGGATACCTCAGAAAGTTAGGCATGAGGCAGTGAAATTTTTAGATGTTATATAAGGAAACACCAGTAAAAATGTGAAAAAATACTGATTTAGATGTTCATTAAATCTTCATTTTGGCACAAAACTAAGGAGGTTCAATAGGATAATGAATGATGAAAACAGAAGCTAAAAGGGTTGAAAGGGAACTTTAATGAGAATTAAAATAGCAAATTATTATATTTAGGTCCAAAAATCCAAATTCAAAAAAATAAGATGAAGAAATAAGTGGCTTAGCAGAAATGGTATAAAGCAGTAGTCTTCAGTGTTGATTGCTCATTTTAATCATCCAGGGAGCTTTAAAAAAACAGTCATCCCTGGTCCTGCCCCAGAGGTTCTGATTTCATTGTTTTGTGGTGAGGGCTGTTGGCTTTTAAGCTCCCCAGATATTTCTAATGTGTGGCCACGTTCAAAACCACTAACTTAAATGTTTTCGTTAATGCAGTGGTTCTGAATCCACAGGGCTGGGCTGGAGTGAGCTGTTTTGTTTTGTTTTGTTTTTGAGCAATTTCAGGTGACTCTAATAGGCAGCCAGGACTGCCAATAATTTCTGGAAAACTTAAAACAGATTAATGGAGATAGTATCTCAAAAATCTACTCCTTGTCTACTTCCACAAAACATCAATACAAGTATGGTGTCTAGGACACAGGAAATAAGAGTTCTTTTCTACTTTTCAACTAAAAAAGTACACCCAGTTCTGCCACATTTTAAAAGGCACATTGACTAGTTGAATTCATCCAGCATGTCAGAAGAGTGATTTCCATAACATCTCTGACACACAAGTAGAAAATGACATTATAGTTGCCTTTACACATTTTTAAAGGGTTGTTCCATGGAATAGGTATTAGACTTTTCTGCCTGTGTGTTTTCTAAAGGGTGTAAACTAAATAGGAGAACCAATTTTACCTCAATAAGAAAAATGCTTTCTAGGACTTTCAAAATGCCATCATTGAAATTATACAATCAGAAACTGTGCAATATCAGATTGCTAAGAGAGTAGATTTTAAGTGTTCTCATGAAAAATAAGTATATGAGATAATATGTTAATCAGGTCAATTTAGTGGGTCTACAGTATAAGTGTATTTCAAAACATTGCGTTGCACACCATAAATATACAAAATTTTCATTTGTCAATTAAAAATAAATTTTAAAGGAAAGCATGCAATATCTTCTCTAGATCTTAATTGCATTTTTGTGTGTATGTACCTTTCTCTTGAACCACGTAGGTTGTGTGTGCATGACAGTCAAATCCTTGTGTTGTACTACTTTCCACCAGCAGCCCAGTGCTCTGAGCAGAGTAGAATCTTTACAGATATTTACTGAATATATGAATGTTCAATTTACACTTATGTATTTTATCAGTAAACTAAAGGGGTTGTGTCTTCAATGCAATGAGAAGGTAGGCATTTGTACCAATTCAGATTTTTTAATTTATGCAAATAGACAATTGATGAGCCCAAAATGTGTGATTTTGCTTCAAATGATATTATTATCACAATATCACAATGTTTTTATACCTTCTCATCTGCCTGGAAGAGGATACTCACACACACACATATACACACACACACATACACACACACACACACACACACACACACACACACACACACACACCCCTTGAGCCTCACTTCAAGTCATCGCACCTCCTAGGACACACCAAATTCATTGGTATCCCCCTTTGCCTTCCCACCTACCTTCTCTTTAAGTCCGCCCAAGTGTTCAGCCCCAGTGACTACACATGGCCTGGCTTTCTCATTTCACTCCAGCCATCACTGCTATCCACTGATCACCATGGCTAATCAGATGGCATGCCAGCCTGCACCAATCATTAAGATGACCCAAATTAACAGCCTGGCCATGTCACAGTGCATTCATCCACATACACAGACATGGCTGAGTGTGAGGCAGAATCCTGGATGTGCTTATTTGTGTTTGCATTGTAACATGCATTATTGATTGTCATGATCCACTTTAGCACTTTAAACCTGCAAATGAGAATCATCTGTCAATTATTCAAGCAGCAACTGCAATCTGAGGGCAGAAGAGAAAGTATCCCTGTCTTTTTCTACCAGCATTTCCTTTCATTTGGCATTTTCCTTCAGTTATATTGTAAAACATCTTAGCTGGAGACATTCCCAGCTCTTTGCTCAGAAGGGACACTTATTAATCAGAATAGTTTTATATCCTGAAAAGAGAAAAAAAGTCTTCCTTCATCGGGTAAAGAAAGTAGCACAGGCTGGGAACTGTGAGTTCCTTGTGAGAATTTTGTAATCCAATTTCCTTGTGCATACTAGTCAGTGAAGCTCGGTATTTAATAATACACTGGCAGCCTTATCTTAATCACAGTTGCAATTGTTGGCACCTTGCAGTGAATGACTGGTGTAAATTTTATTCCCCAAATATTTGCATTCTTGGTAGCCATTTTTCTACAATGCGTTCTAATAATTAGAGGGTCCTATTACCTGCTAAATGTTAGTATAAATTAACAACCATTTTGCACAATAAGTTTTATAAAACATTTACAGATAGAGATCACGTTTAATTAAAATTAACTTCCATATGAAAGCCAAGTGCTCTAATGATTCACAATGACCTTTTATTACCTGTAGTCCCTTGTTTTGGCTGGATGATTGACAGCTTGCTGTTTGGCTACCATGTTGAATTTCAGCTGACAAGACTTTTCATTTTAACTCAATTTGCCCGCCTATCACAAGCTGGTGGCAGGCCAGACCCAAGTCACCCAGCTTTGCCTCAGCAGCTTGCTCTAGTTCTCATTAGTACGCATTTATTCAGTGGAAATTGGAAGACAAATGCTTGAAGGCATGTGAACTAAGTATAGCAAATTAGGTTTAAAGACTGAATATTTATAAGTATATGGAAAGTTTTTTTTTAATTCTAGAGTGAATTGAGAACTCAGTGCTAGCTTTGGTATAAAAGAAATGAAGATAGAAGGGGAAGGATTCTAAGAATAACAATACTATAAGCTTTTTCTTTCTATTTTGGAAATATGTAAAATCTCTGACAACACCTTATCAAATAAAAACCTGGCTTCTCTTTCATGGAATGCTTGCACAATGAAGTTTAGCACCTCGTGTGTGAGAAGGAAAAAATGAGGGTCATGTTCATTTGTTGCTTGGTTATCCCTTGGTATGTTTTAAATTGCCTTGTTTGTTCGGCAGTAGCGCAGAAACAGATGTTGCTCCACCGTGCAGGATAATTTACTGTACCTCCTGGTGTAGCATGGAAGTCCTCCCAGGGCCCAGCTGGTCTGTTGGTGGCACTGGTTTGTGTCTGCTCAACTATGACAACTACAAGTAGAGCCGACATTTTTTTATTATTATTATGATGCAGTTGTCATCCTTCTCAACGTATAGCTCTGCCCGCACTCGTCCTGGGGCTGGTGCAAAACGGTTGGCTTTTGTGCCTGTATGTTGGACTGCAGAGCCCCATAAGCTCGACTTTCCATTGCTGATAATAACGCAACTCATTACTTTGGTCGTCTAATGATTATCGGCATGAGTGCTCAGAGCGAGAGCCAACCTCTCATCTTGCACACATAACCGGTACTGGAAGGTAAAACAGATTTGTCACTTATGATCTGACTGCTGAGCCACACTTTGAGCTCCATTATTGTGATTAACTTCTGCATAAGATATGCCGGTCCAATTGTCATTTGTGATACTGCAGTGGGCGCAAACTGCCATGCTTCCCAAGAGCGTGCCGTCCAATCGGATGGAACCATGTTATCCGGACTGTGAAATGCCTGCCCTGTCACAGCGGCCACCCCACCATTATTTTGCTTTTGTTTTGCTTCTTCCCACACCCCTACTGGACTTATTGGGTGAACAGCGCTGCTACATATGTCAGCTACCATTTCACACCACCAGCTAAGATGATGCTATGCCCTTGTTGCTCCAACGGGGCCAGCAGCAGAGCATGGGAAGCCGGCCCTCGCTTTTCTCCATGGCCGTGCTGACTGTTGGCGTCCTGCCAGCTGAAATCCGTCGTGTCAGGTGCCTTGTGGCTATCTGCAGTAGAGTCCATGTTCCAAAACCAAAGTTCTTTTCTGGCCTCATCACCAGCAAACCGATTTGACTCTGCCTGATTATAATAACGAAGGCAGTCCAAGAGAATATGCACAGCCTATCTGTACGTCACATTGAATCACCACGCTGCCCACACAGAGCTGACCGCAGCCACATTTCTTTAGACAAATGCATGCTTAAGGACAAACCTCTTGGGAGAAGGCACCCAGAGCTACTTCACAGCACTGTGCAGGCTTTGCATGGATGCAAATTTTACTGAAATTATATACATACATATATATTTTTTAAATTTATTTATTTATTTTTTTTTGCCAGATGCAAGCCCTCACTGATGGCCCTGCCTTTAGTAATCTAACAGTTGGGGACTTAGTGTGTCAGAGTTTTGCTGAATACTAAGGAATGTGTGTGTGTGTGTGTGTGTGTGTGTGTGTGTGTGTGTGATTTCTAAATTGCAAGTCATAAACACAAGCATTTGTTATCATGTGCAGAGGAAAAAATCTGGAGCTCCTTTTTACATTGTTGATTAGAAAGAAACAAGCTTTATATTCTAGAGCCCATTCACGCTGGTGGAAACATAGTCAGTTTTGATTATGAAGAGAGAGATGCAGACCTAGACAGTAGCTACACACTGATATGCATGCTATCAGAATGATTTATGCAAATTATGCATATTATTCCCAAAGGAATTCCTCCTCAAACTGCCAGGATAAATTGCCGGAAATTAGCCATAAAATCTGTCGTGCTAGGAGCAAAAGGTGAAGGCCACTGGGAAAGCAAGGACATTCAGCTTCTGGAATCTTCCAGGATGTAATGGTGACTGTTATTTTCTCTGGATGCAGAAGAAAACAAAGTATTTTGTTTGAAAATTTTCCAGCAAATGCTGACTCACATTTTATTTACAGCTAACATAAAAGAAAATTAAGTGTTGAGCTGTCTCAGAAAGCACTGCTACAATTGCTTTACTATTAACTGCCTAAGTGTTATTAAATAGCTAAGCTTGCCTTTAAAGGCATCCCTGGTCTAAAGGTTGATCAAGTGATCACCAGCAGTGTACCATAAGTGGGATGTAGTTGTACTTTCCAACATGTATGTCTTTCTTTATTATTGATGTAATTTTCCATCATAGTGAAACAGGCCCTTGACACAGCATTTCCCTCTTCAGACCATTCCTTTTTAGAAATATCCTAATCAACTGTTTTCTGTCCAAACTCAGTAGTGTACAGGTACAAGAGTACCTGTAACATGTCTCCAGCTGTGATCGGGACAGACCACCTCCTGCTCACCTTTGCCATCCACAGCCACCCTCAGCTCCCTCTTAGGGATCCATGGATGTGATAAAGAAGTCCTTTCCTTTTCAATCAAGGCTATTAGTAATGAGTGTCAGAGGCTAATTAAGAGCCCTTTTCAGGATCTGTAATGTTTTGGCAAGCTTTTGTTTGTTTCCTTCAGAAAGCTTCGTTATGGAGGTGTTACGGCTGTGCACATATTCTAGCACCATTCGTTTTGTTGAAGAGGATTTGACTGTCAGTTCAGAAACCGGCAACTACTGTCTGAGAAAGGGAGACTTGGTCGCCTTCTTCCCTCCATTCCTGCACAGCGACCCTGAAGTCTTTGAAGCTCCAGAGGTAAGTGAGCATCCATCTGGCCATTGCTGCACTCAGCACAAGCATGTACCTCTCCTTCACGAGCTCTCTCTTCCTCTTGCCGCCTTATTTCCAGAAAGATTTGAGGCAGCTTAATGATTTCTCTTTTACCTTCTAATGGGAAAGTTTTCCTTTTTATTGAAATGTTTTCTAAGGAACCAGCTTTGAAAGATTGTGGGATCTATAAATAGAAATACAGTGATGAGACTAAATGCAATTTGTTTCAAATGAAATGGACATTGTATCTTGGCCACCATGACTTTTAGGCCAAGATTAGGTTCTTCTTCACAGAGGAAACCATGAAAGCCTAATTATTAACAGGTGGCACAGAAAATAAATAATGACCACTATTTTACAAAGTATTTCCAAAGTGGAGTTGACTCTCCCTAAGTCAAATACCATCATCTCTGTAGTTAAGCTCAAATACTTTTTCGCCAAAGGTATGTGCCCCTTCTTGATCAATTAGTGTGGCATTATGAACTTGAGGTGGTAAAGCTGCTGTTCACGGGTGCAGCTCTGAGGGTGATTGTGTCATCTCCTTGTATTTTTTTCTGAAGCTGGAGTTAATGAATATCAAAGACTGGAAATTAATCCACCCTGGTTCATCCCTTAATACCACTTCAGAGGTTCACCACCTGCATGCAAATTGAGTGCAGTCATATTCTGCCTGTGCTCCTCAAAAGTAATGTTGCTGCCGCAGTTTTTATGTATACAATGCCTTTTTTTTTTTTTTTTTTTTTCCAAAAGGGAATTTCTGTGCTCTTATTTGAGTTCTTCATAGCTTGGGCCACTTTGGAACCCAGTTTCTAAGTTAACTGTTCCACAGCCAGGTTAAATTAATTACAATATTGTTGCATTTTAGAAATTAATAAGAAGAAAACAGACATCAAATACAATAACATGAATTGCATTCACTTAATTGGCAGCAGCAAATATCTTAGTACTTGAGGAGGAACATATGTAGTATTTCTATATTTTTCAGAAGAGGTTTTATATGAATGATATTAGCAAATAAGATCTAGAGTATTAGCAAGTTAATGAACATTCTGCAGACAACAAGTTTCATCTCTACATTTGTAAATATTTTTTAAAAATCCACTCGGCCGGGCCTGGGGGTGCAGGCCAGTAGTCTCAGTACTTGTGAGGCTGAGACAGGATCAAGGACACTCTCAGCAACATAGAGAGACTCTCAGCAACCTAGCAAGACCCTGTTTCCAAACAAAAGATAGAAAAGGGTAGAGGTATAACTCAGAGGTAGAATTCCCCTGCATTCAATCACCAGTACCACAAAAGAGAGAGAGAGAGAGAGAGAGAGAGAGAGAGAGAGAGAGAGAGAGAGACTCATAAGTAGATATTCAAATAGATAAAGCAAATGAATAGTTAATACTGGAGAAATATTTTTAAATTTAAAATAATTTCACTTGCATCCACAATTTTTCATTTAACTTCTGTTTATTGTTTTCATTGTGATTATTGCACTAAGTTTACTGTGCATGTCATAATAGTTAAAGCAACATTGAAGTTATCAACAAACAATAAATGTTTACCAGATTACCACCATCTTTTTATCATTTTTTGTAGGCCTCCCACTTCCCACCACTCTCTACCCCCATGATAAAAAAAAAGACTTTAGTTTAGAACTTTAGGAATTTAAAAACCAAAGTTAAAATTTGAAGGCATTTCAGTATTTTTTTCTGTGAAATACTAAATGGCAATGCTCAAACTTTACATAATAAATTGCCAATCTCAATAGTAATCAGAAGAGTTTGCTTCATACTAAATCAGTGGCTAAGAACAAAATTGCAATTTCATGAATGCTGATTTAGCACCATTAGGGTAACTCTAACTTGAGATGATGAATGCTATTATTTACTAGATTTAAAATTAGCCAATTATGCCTGACTAATGTTAAAATTAACTAGATAATTTTTTGCCATGGTATTGTTTTCTTGAAATTAGTTGTGGAATGCTAATAATTCCTAGCACAGAACCATTTTGATATGATTTGGCCAGTTCTTAACATTCATTCTATAAATATTTACTAAGCACCTACCACTGTCAGGCATATAGATTTAGCCTTCTGATTGGTTACAAGATGACAATAAGCAGATGCTATAGATGTTCACGTAACAGATGCAAATCCCAAACCGCCATGCATTGATAGTAAACAAAAGAAAACTCTGAAAAATCCTGTCCCTAGCCATTGTCATCAAGAATACTGGCCCAGGAGTTCATCAGAGACTCATATTCATCTCTACCAGCCTTTTGTAATCTACAAACTTTGAATGAGAAGACCATACCTTAGATGTAGAAAATAAACAACATCCATTGGGCCCACAATATAGGGAAGCCCAACTCTGAATACAGGTAGAACTATTGGGGGACACAGAGAAGCCCACGAGCCTTATCAGAATATAGTTCTCCCCAACTCAACGAGGCTCAATTTCAGAATGGTTGAGCTCCAAGAACCTCTAGACTGTTGCATTCCCAAACAGGCCACGGTCTTCCTTTGCACTGTATGTTTTACACCCTCATTTCTCTAGTCCTGAAAAGTCCCTCCTTACTTGTCTACTCAGCAATCTCTAGATTACTTCCCAAGAATCCCTCAGTCCCCACTTCTTTGATGATGTCCCTGCTTCCCACCTCATTTCTGAGAATTTGTCATTGTCCTCTCTGTGTCCTGTGCATACCTGTGTCATAGTGCAGATCACAGTACCTTGCAGTTACTTGTTTCACTGCCCCCTGCCCACACAGGAGACTACCCATATAAGCAAATAAAGATGGGGATCCTGGGATGGATAAATGCACTGAAAGTGAAAATATACTTTAGTTAGTACTTTAAGTCAGGACAGATAGTACACATTCAAATATGCACTAGGCATAAACAGATCAAATAATTAAGTGGCATGTGTATGAATACAATAATGCTACTGGGGGTAGTAAGAACTATGGTGAAAGGAGACCCAAGAAGGCATGTAAATGGAACCACTGGATATTTCCGAATTAGCACAGCTCTTCCAAGCGTTTAGGTCTATTTTGGCCAAATCGTTTTGATTATTTGTGGTTTTTTAGAACCTGGAAATTTTGACTTTTGGGTGAAGTTTTTATTTTTTTATTTTTTATTTTTTTTGGTGGTACTGGGGATTGAACCCAGGGTCATTCTACCTCCGAGCTACACCCCCAGCCCTATTTTTTATTCTTTATTTTGAAACAGGGTCTCACTAAGTTGCAGAGTGCCTCACTAAAGAGCTGAGGCTGGCCGTGAACCCGGATCCTCTGGTCTCAGTCTTCCAAGTACTGGGATTACTACAAGCATGTGCCACCACACCTGGCTGAAGTTTATATTTTTAAATATTTATAAAAATAAAGTTTAAGAAAATAAGAGATGAACAAAAGATATTTTGAGACCTTATTTGGCTTATAAGCTACCATGTAACTTCTGTGTTAAAAGTTATTCTTTTCCTAAATATTGGTTGTGTAGCTTATTGTAATGTTAAGTATCTGGGTGGCTTTTGACTATGTGGGAAGAGAAATTGGCCAATGAATTTTACAACAGTGACAGTGAAAGCAAATCAAACTCTTGAGCCTTCCTTCCTCTGTCTTTAGAGGTATACCTGCCATCTAACAAAGTCTAGATAATCTACTAATTATCTAGGAGTAAATAGCTTTTTAAATTTTTCTGATAGTTCTTTAAAATTCACATCTATTATAGGCTAGAATTCATGCCAATGGCTACCAAATAATCAGAAGTAAGTGATGATGATTTCTTTTCTACCAAGATACAATAATGCCCAGAAGTGGAGCCGTGGAGAAAACAAAACTTGTGGGTTTGTTTTTCTGGGTCTTGAAATGCTAAGTGATAATGGAAGGCCTGGCAACATTGTTGGGCTATGGAGAAAAAAAAAACCAGCAAATATTTCAGATGGCAATGTACTATCATCACCATGCAGCCAAAGCCTTGGGAGTGGCTCCCCCGAAATCTGAAGCTGAAAGGTCTTAACCTCATGCAATTCTGCCCTATCGCCTGCTCAGAGTTGTAGGAATAAGAAAATGAAGGAATTTGAAAGCCCTTGGAAAAAATCCTTAATCACTATAGGAACTGTGGTGTCAATATTATTTTTATTATCATCATTACTCTTCAAATACACCAGTTATGACAAATGAGGAAGCACTCAAATAAATTTTTGGCTGTATCTCAAACAGGAATAGAGATTGTGTCATCAGTAGATTTCAAGGAAGGAAACATATACTGAACATCTACTGTCCCAAAAACCCTTTGATAGGCATAATGGTTGACACAGAAATGAAAAATTATCTGCCCTAAAGAGCCTACAGTACAGGAACTCAGCCTTATCACATGGCTATTTCATCACAGCCAGATGCTTCACATGGAGGGAGTTTCTGCCATACCCATAAATTGGTACTTCATGCCTTCCAATGAGGCATCTTCCATTGAGACCAGTGGTGCCCTTGCAAATCTGAAACTCAAAAAGCTCTGATTCATAATGGTTGTCAATTTTCATAATGTAAATACTGCTATTCTTGGTAGATTGCATGTTACCCACAAGAAGACCCTGGACAGAGTTAGAAAAAGGTATCCATAAGCTCTCACAAGCGGGTAGCAGCTGTCTGCCACTCACAGCTCATTTGAACCCGTGTCATGGAGATAACAAAGAACTTCGGTACTCTGTCATCTTGCCCTTGGGAGGGCTGTAAACCAGCGGCAGCAGTGCAGGCCCTTAGTCACCCACTCGGAACACTGGCAGATTTTGTTTCTTGCTAGGAAGTCACATCTTTTGTCTAATTTAGATTCCCCTACTCAAATTATAAATTGAGTGTATACCAGACATGACCATATCCTGTGTCACCTGTCATGCTTTATGCCTTTGTAACTTCACTGTTTCTCATAAGGGACGTACTAAAAAAAAATCTGTTGAGCTGAACTAAACATAGTATTTTGAAAACAAAAATTAGGATATTATGTAATTTTCCCCTGTTGAATACACCAAAAATTCTCCTCTATTCGGAGAATTGTGTCCTCTATCTAATCTTGATTTCAATTGCTTCAATATTATACCATTTCTACTATTTGTAAACATTGAATATTCACCTCCTTCTTATTCTTACATATTTATGTTATTCATTCAGTGTGGTTTTTTCAAATGCTTGAACATTGCTTTTCAAGGATTCTTTGCTCTTATGTATGTGTTCATTAATTCAACAAACATATATGGCACCTCTGCTATGGGGATAGCATAGTGATGGAGGTTTGGAAAATGCAGAGATGAATAAGAGAGTGTTCCAGCTGTGGGCCCCTGGAATTTCTCCAGTGGATTCGCTCCATCTTCAGCCTAGTGGCAGAGTGCCACAGCAATTCCATACGTCAGATTCCACATGAACAGGTTCAGAGGAGGAAGGGGAGGAGACATTTCTTTGTGGTTTTCTCTCTTTACAAGAAGGAAAATTTCTCCTAAATGTCCTCCAAAGTCTTTCACTGACCAAGTTTGTTCATGTGCCCTATCCAGAACCAGTCAGAAACCAGAGCAGTGTCATTACCAGGATTGGGCTACCACAGATTTCCAAACTTACTTGCTTACTGCCCTCTTTTTGAAAAGAAAAAAAAAATACTCAACAACTCCCTAGAAATCTGCTGTGTGTGTGTGTGTGTGTGTGTGTGTGTGTGTGTTGCTGGGGATTGAGCCCAGGGGCATTCTAAATCTGAGCTATATCCTCAGCCCTTTTTTATTTTTTATTTTGAACAGTCTCGCTAAGTTGCTGAGGCTGGCTTCAAACCTGTGATCCTCCTGTCTCAGCATCCCAAGTACTGGGATTACAGGTGTCTGCTACCATGCCCAGTGAAATCTGCCATCTTTAAGGGAATAAACAGAAAGATGCAGTGACAGCTTTGCTTTCTTTTGTTTCTGTATTTCATTCCAGCACCCCTAGGGTGGGGGTTGGGAGGTAGCCCACTTTGGGAACCTTTGGTAGACAAACCTCATGCAGAAGAATGATGTTGGAAAGTCAATAAGAGGGGCAATGGGGAATTTCGGCATCTTATACTTTGTCTTATGATTTCTCTATTATCATCCATTCAGGCCACCCTCTTTAATTGTGAACCATGGAACTTAGTGTGGCCACTGAAAAGAGTTTAAGCCAGCATAATAAATCCTGGGTTTAAGTAGATCCCAATGAATGGATCTATCTTGAACTTCCTGACCTTTTAGGTTTTATGTCACTGTGACCTCAAAATCTCAGGAGTGAAATTATACTTTATATCAGAGTTGTATGCAGATAGGTCTAATGTTACTGAGTACCAACTATAGGAAATATGTAGTCATTTTTATCCAAGCTACATGCCTTAACTAAATCATTGATTTAATTCACCGTGGACTGACATGAGGTCACTCAGTTCCCTCTGAGAAACCCAACTGAGGGTTGAACCATAACTCTTTGGCAGCTTGGCAAAATTAAGGTGGCGATCCAAACACCCTAGGTAAACCAGTCCCGTGATTTTCTGTAGCAAATAATATAACTTATTTGTGAAATATGTCAGAAATGCCGGCCACCCTAGAAGTAACCCAAAGAGAATTCACTGTAACAGAAATTTCATTGGAGAGATTCACTTCGACATCCAAAAACAAGTAAAATTGATTTTTGTGGCTTCAGTTCTCTCCAGTCCTTTGTCTAAATCTTATTATTTTTGTACCTATTTAATCCACACATAAGCACCAAATCCTAAACTCATTCTTCTCACTCATCGGTGGCTACTTGGGAAGGGATAAGAAAAAAGCAAGTTAGGGATCTCCAGTTAGGCAGCTCCTATGGCTACTGGAATTCACTATCCCATGCTAAGGAGAGCAGCAGTAAAAGTGCCTCCTCCTCAAAATTGGTCTATCAAGGGCCAATATGTCAAGATCCACCTTAAAGGACAAAAATAGAGACACAGCTTCTATACATAGCTCAGTGTAAGTACTATATTTTGAATATGGTTTATCCCCTTCAAAATTCATGTTGAAATCTGCCATTTTGACAGTGTTGGGAGGTGATCCCTTAAGAGGTGTAATTAAGAGAAATTAAGGCTTTTCTTACATTAGTTCTCACTCTCCTTGGACTAGACTGGTTCCCACAACAGGGGTTATTATAAAGTGAAGCTGCCCCTCAGATGCTGCATGTCTTGCAAATGTGCCCACCCGACCTCTACCAGGAGGAGAAGCATCATGAGAACCTCACTGTCTGCTCCACTTCCCAGTCCCCAGAACCATGAGCGAAAAATACACTTCACTTTATAAGTTACTCAGCCTGTGATAGCAACAGAAAACTAAGCCAGTAGGAGAGAAACGTAAATAAGAAAGAGAAGATCTATAGATGTTCATAGATGTTCAGGTTCCACTTGGAAATGGGGAACTGATTTCTTTTTGTTTTATTTCGTTTTTGTTTTGTTTTGCTTGGTGCTGGGGTTTGAACCAGGTATGTTCTACCTCTGAGCTAGACCCGAGTCTGTTTTGTTTTTTATTTTGAAACAGGGTCTCAATAAATTGCTGAGGGTTTCCCTAAGTTGCTAAGATTGGCCTCAAACCTGCCATCCTCCTGTCTTTCCCTCCTAATTACTAGGATGACAGGCATGCGCCTCCACATTGAGCTGGGGAAATAATTTCCAGTTTTCAGTTGCAAGTAGTCATGTTTTACTCTCTAGCGTTTGTCAGATTAAAAAGAGTCTTTTAAGACAGGTATAGATAACTAGTAACTTTGTAGACCTGAACTCAAACTACTTCCTGTAACATTTTAACTTTAACACAGTTTCTTCTTCTTTCTAGGAGTTTAGATTTGATCGTTTTGTGAAAGATGGTAAGAAGAAAACCACCTTTTTCAAAAGAGGGAAAAAACTGAAGACTTACTTAATGCCATTTGGATTGGGAGCCAACAAATGTCCAGGCCGATATTTGGCAGTTATTGAAATAAAGCTATTGTTGATTGTATTTTTAACTTACTTTGATTTTGAAATAATTGACAATAAGCCTATAGGATTAGACCATCGCCGTGCTTTGTTGGGTGTTGCATATCCAAATTCTGAAGTTTTATTTAGATACAAAGCAAAATCTTAGAGAAGCTAAAAGGAACAAAATCTGTGAAAATGAACCTGAATATCCTAAGCACACCTTTTTGATTTTAATTTATGCAAATCTAATTGCTGTGTTTATTATGTTTATTTGTTTAAAAAGTACCAATTTATATTTGATCTGAGATCAGTCCAGTGTGTACTTGGTCATGGAATCTGTCAAAAAAAAAATTAGAATGGTGTCCTAATATGGACATCAAAGTCAACGTTATGAAAAGTTCAGGATAGCTTTTCTTGGTTTTTCACTTTTTGTGATTTTCACCTGTTATAGTGAATATACCTTCACAGCAGTAAAGTTGGCACGGTGGGATTTTTTAAGTTACTCAAATTCTTCTCTAATATGTAAAAGTACATCTTATGTACTCCTGGGAAATTGTGCTGGAAAATGGACACAGTCTAACAAGTTCCAAATTCTCAGAGAAGAAAGAAATTAAATTTCCATGAGCTACACTGGATGAAAATGTTTCCTTCAAGTATAATATCAATAATATCTATATTGCCAGGGTACATTTGCACTAAATGAGTTTTGCAGTAGATTAAATGCCTCAACCTCACTTCAATATTTAATCATCCATAAATGTTCTTTATTACTTTGTATACTATGACTCAATAGAATAAAATTTCTTATTACATAAGGCCTCTCATGTTCAAGTAAGATCTGATCAGATTTAATGTATGAGAAAACACAAAACCTATTATATATTCAGCAGTTGCCCCAGACTTTAGCATTTGGTTTATTCTAGGAGCAAATATTACAATCATTACAGCATCCATTGTTGCATTTGGCTTTAGTATACCTGTAAGAGTTATACCAGTATTGCAATGAACTCTTTCTTAAATACTTCCATTTATATAAAAGAAGAAACTAAATGCCAGTGTTTGCTCTTGATGTCTGACCTTTTGGATTTGGAGTTTATTTGGATTATATTTTAAATATAACTGTGAAGTTTTTGACATTTGTCATAAAGGATGATACAATATGTAAACAAACAGACAGATAATTAAGCCCAGTTAACTCATGCAGCATTAATTGTAAATTCCAGTAATTCATAAACTTGCTGTGTTTATGAAAAGTTGATTTTTAAAGCAACATTAAAATATTTATTATATTAATCAGTAAATAAGATAGTCTAGTGTCTATTTTTTCTTTACCTAAGTAAATACTCTGAATGTTCCTTTAGTAAAGGTCTGCTTCTATGAATTCTGGTTTTATTTGACTGGAGATGTTTTTATTTTTACCCTCATTCTTTTTGTCCTTAAAAATGACAGCTTATAACTGTATAAGTTTATGGTATAAAAATTATGTTATGACTTATGAATACAATGTACAATAATTAAATCAATCCAGATAATATATCCATTAGCTCAAATACTTAATAATTTTATACCAATGTGAAATGTACTCTCTTAGCAACTTTGGAACATACAATAGTCTATTATTAACTGTATTTACTATACTGTACAATAAAATCCAAAAATAAAAAATATTTTCCTCTTGGCTCTGAGATTTTGTACCTTTTAACCATCATCTCCCCATCCTTCCCATCTCCCAGCTTCTGTAGCCACCACTGTATTCTCTGCTTCTGTGATTTTATTTTAGATTCTACATATAAGTGAGAACATGAGGTATTTTTCTTTCTATGCCTGTCTTTGTTTCATTTGGCATAATATTCTCCAGTTCCATACATGTAGTCATCAATTACAGGATTTCATTCTTTTCTAAGGCTGAATAGTACTCCATGGTATCTGTATACATCGCCATCTTTATGTATTCATCTATTGATGAACACTTAGGTTGATTCCATAACTTGGCTGTGGTTAATAGTGCTACAGTGGCTACAGTGAATACGGGAGTGCAGGCATCTCTTCAGCCAACAAGATCCTAAGTTGACTGGGTAAATATCCAGAAGTGGAATTGCTAGATGCCTTCATTC
>PVLC010004354.1:0-42995 GCA_004027655.1 Graphiurus murinus
TCCTTCCCTCCCTCCCTTCTTTCTCCCTCTCTCTCCTTTCCTTTTTTTTTCCTTTTGAATTTTCATGGTGACTCTTTTGTGGGAGGCCCTGGATCAAATGTAGAGGAAACCTGGGCTGCCCTCCGGTGGCCCCCGACATGCAGTGGATGGAGAGGTCAGACCCTGCCCTCCCCCTGAGAGACATTCTGTGCTGACTCTGTACACTGTGCCCCTCACATTGATTCTTAGAACCTCGAGTTGCTCCACCGTCCTGGGCGAGTCTAGCCTCACCTGGCTGGCCTCCCTCTAGACATCCTTAATGACAAGAAGCATGCTTTCTTTGACTACAGTGAATTGACAGAGAGCTCGCTTCCTTCTGCCAGGCCATCCTCCTATCTCTGAAATGGCTCGTTTTTGTTTCTCATTGCTGTTTTACTCCTGGTTGAATTCTGCCCTTCCCCGATGTCCATGCTCTGGCCACAGCTCTGTGTTTGGTGTCACCCCTTATTCTTTAGTGGCACACTTAGTTTTGAAACTCTACTGGTTGCCAGATGCTGAGTTAGGCATGCAGCACTCAGAAGTCCATAAATGTGGCCCCTGTTCTCCAGGGGCTTGAAGACTAGCCATCGCCTTCCTTGAGGAAGAATAAGCAACATATTTTTGCTTCCAAAATATTTGCATTACTTTAATAAGACCTTATTGGCAATGAAAACATTTTAAATCCTTTACAAATATTTGTTTTATGAGTTACCATTTCATGTCATTCTCAGGGGAGGAGGGTCAGTATTTCTCTTTTTATTTATTTGTTTATTTTTGGTATTGGGGATTGAGTACAGGGACTTTCTATCACTAAACTACACCCCTAGTTCTTTTTATGGTTTACTTTAGGGTCTCCCTAGGTCTCTGAGACTGGTCTTGAGCCTCTTATCCTCCTGTCTCAGCCTCTCAAGTACTGGGATTACAGGTGTGTGCCACTATGCCCAGCTAGAAGTAGTATTTCTGTGGAAATATGGGTGCAGAAGCCGAGGATTGGCGAGGTGATGTGATGAGTTAGGTAACTCACTGGGTGACAGAATTCAGGTATGGAATGAGCTTCAGTCTGGGCTCTCTGCTCCCTCTCTTACAACCAATTCTTGTGGTTTAAAGATGCACACAACCTTCCTGCAGAGGACGGGATCTTAGAACCTCATGGACAAAATTTGCTTAACATTTAAACTCAAGGTGTGGATTCAGCATCACAGAAAAGTGGGGCATCTTTTTCCTGGACTTCCCTGTGATGGAGAAGTTCATTGTCTCACAAATAGGTCCAGTAGAAGATAGGTTTAAAGGCATCATTCAAGACTTGTTGAATGACAACCAAACAGGACTGTAATTTCACTGTCTTCTTCCACCTTGTCTCCTGCTTCTGCTTTCTGAAACTAAAAATAACCTGCCTATGCTGGGGACGCCTGCTATGCCAGGCTCTTCTGAATGCCTGACATGTATTAACATTTTTAATTCTCATGATAACCCCATGAAGAACATATAGTTATTCTCACTTTAAAGATAAGCAAAGAGCCAGGCATGGTGGCGCATGCCTTTAATCCTAGTACTTGAGAGGCTGAGACTGGAGGATCCAGGTCCCTAGCCAGCCTCAGCTACTTAGTGAGGCCCTCCTCAACTTACTGAGACCCTGTTTCAAAATAAAGAATAAAAAATAGGACTGGGAATGTAGTTTGGAGGTAGAATGCCCCTGGGCTCAATCCCCAGTACTGCAAAAAAAAAAAGGAGCAAAGGAGGTTGCTAGGTTGCTCAGGGTCACCAGGACCCCGGCATCTGCTTCTGAGTCTTGCTGTATATTGTTCTGGAGGCCAAAGTTCTTCCTATGTCTGCAAGGAAAGCCCCTCTGAATCCTTGTGGTGAATCTCCGAGCCCTTCCCTCCCCTCCACTCTCCTTCCTAGGAGTGTTTGTTTAAGGCATGGTGCACCAGGGGAAAGTTATACCCTCTCATGTAGGTGCAGGGCATTAATGTTGCCACCTAAGTGAGGACCAGTCAGGGACTCAGGGACTCCAGGAGCTTTAGAAGTGGGGAAAGAATTACCAAGGGCAGATCAAGGGCAAGTTTACTGGCTCCAGGAGAGCTGAGGTCCTGCAGATCTTCTCAGCCTGGAAACAGACATTGATGACCCTGGATTGAGGTATGGCAAAGGCCCTCCTAATCTGAAGTCAGCTTCCCAGGAGGCCTGGGTGAGCCCAAGTGCCCAGGCTCTCCCTCTTCTGAGACTCAGGGTGGCATCGTCACAGTCACTGGATCACCCTTGCTCAGTCTCTTAGAATCCTGAGGGCAAACTTTGTCTGCTTTTAGGCTCCCTGTGCACAGTGCCTGGACACACAGCTTTTGGGAAATGCAGGTTTAAAGTTGAGCATCTCAGAATCACAGTAGAATAATTGCAATCTCTAGAATCATGATGGTGCCAGTTGTGCAAGTAGTTGGTGAAGAGATGTCTTTGGTGTGTGAGACAGGTGTGCACATAGCACCTGCATGTGCATTGTGGGTTGGGTGTGTTTTATATGTGAATTCGGGGTATGAGTGCAGGGTATGTGGGTGTTGAGTGTGTGTTAGATATGTTTCCTGGACATCATGTGTGTGTGATGTGTGATGAATGCTGTGTGTTATATGAATTAGCATTTCTGTTATCTCTGTATATTGTATACATCTATGTGTTTGGCATTTGGTGTGTATTGGGGGTATGAGTGATGTGTGCATGTGTGTGTGTGTGTGTGTGTGTGTGTGTGTGTATGTTAAGTATAAGTCATGTATCCACTGTGTGTATATGTTGGTGTAGGTTCTGCAATGTGTCAGAAACTAGATTAAGCACTTCATATAATTTAAAATCTCTACCTACCATGATGACAAGCTTTTGGGGTAGGAGCTCCTGACATTCCCCCTGAGTGATGGAAACTGAAGAGTAAGTAAGTGGTTAAGGGATGAAGCAAGGTCATGTAGCTCACAAGGAACTGGGTTAACACAGGGCTGTTCAACTCCAAAAGCCTTGTCTCTAAGCCGGAGGTTCTTACGCCAGTGCTTGCCGCAGAATTCCCTGAGGACTCCTAAGAACAGATTTGTGCCTTTCCCCTGGTGAGTTCTGATTAGCAGGGCTGAGATGGGATTCAAGATATTTGCTGTCATAACAAAGTGATGCTGATGCTGAGGCTTGAAGATCATATCTGAAAGTCACCGCTCTGAGCATCCTCTCTCCTAGAGCAGCAGGGAGGGCTGAGACAAAAAAAAAATGGTATTGGGTTCCTAAATACAAATGACACCAAATACAGTTCCCAACAAAACCAACATGGAGCTTTAAGACTGATATTTACCTGCGAGCTCATCTCCTTCATTGAGTGGTTGGGTGTTTGGATGCAATGAGGCATGCCATTAAAAAGGAAAATGAAAACTGTATGTGGTGGTGTTATCAGAGAGTAGCAGTGCACACCTGTAATCCCAGTACTTAGGAGGTTGAGACAGGAGGATCACAAGTTCAAGGACAGTGCATTAAAACTTAGCAAGGACCTGTTTCAAAAATAAAACAGAGCTGAAGTGTAGCTCAGAGGTAGAATGTCCTTGGGTCAACTCCTAGTCACACACACACACACACACACACACACACACACACACACACAGGAAAATGCAGCTTTCCACCAAGATGCGTGCAGGTGTACACAGGTTCCAGAACTCTATCCTATTAATCTCCCTCAACAATAAGATGGGAAATTGCATTTTCAAAGGAGAAAATAATACTCTTTATGGTACTCTTCATGCATTCATTTCCTTTCTCCTAAATATTTATTCTCCAGAAAAAGAGAATTTTTGTCATTCTGCCTGGAATTACAGAGCTGGAAAAGCAAGGTCACCAAGCTCCCAGATCCCCACTCTTCCCCTGAATGATACTCATGGACTGTGTGAGTTGGAGTCAGAACTGTGTTAGGGCTGTTGAGGACCATGCAGAGTACTGAGTACTGTGTGGCACCCCGGTAGAGTTTGGCCTGTAGTGATCCTGAGTTGGGCGGGTGACACTGATGATGAGTATGGCTCTCTGTCTGCCCCTTTTTCCATGTGTTTTCCTCTCTGAGATCAGAGGGCAGGACAACTGCAAGCTGATAACTGAGCAGAAGGAGTCAGATGGCCTCAGCAGCCCTGCAGTTCTTTGAGGTTTGAGATTGGGTGGGCTGACAAGGAAATGGGGATCGTTTCAGATGTTGTTTTTAATGCAATAATGAATGAAGCACAGAGCGGCTTCGATCAGAAGGGCCCTCCATCTGGCCCTTCCGAGAAATGCCTTGGGGTAGAAACTGGGTGGTGGTTCCAGTGTTGACCTGTGCCTTGTGTTAGTCAGGACCACGACTCTCCCACAGGTTTCAGACACACTTCCTAAATCAGGACTGCCAGGTTTGTCGGAGAGAAATCCGATCGTGCAGAATTTATAGAAGTTGGTTCCCAGGATCTGCTACATTTTAATTTGATACGCGGCCTTCTGCATCTTCAGAAATGTTTCCTTGCGTGGAATCCTTGCCAGAGCTGAGAGGCAGCATCAAGGCTCGGTTAATCCTTCATGCTGTTATTCTTGGGAGCCGGCCTAGCATGACCCTGTTAGGTGCGGGAAGTTGGGCCGTGAAGCACAGTAATGGTCTGATCCTTGAGACATCTTGGGGGCAGAAAGAAGAAGGGTTCTGAAATGAGACCTAGGTATCAATCACTGATCTCCAGTGGGGAAAGCACAGGACCTTCTTACCTTCTCTCCTCTTTCCCTCTAATTCTTCTTCCATCCCAGAGGTCACCCCAGCCATTGGAAACATCAGGTGCCAGGTACATGGCAAGTGATTAATCCCTTTCCTACCTTATGTCCTATGGGGTAGCTTGCACTGTCCCCATTATACAGGGTGGTAAGCTGAGGCATAGGAAAGTGAGGGGCCTGACCAGAGGATGTGATGCTAGAACACTCTAGAGCTGAAAAGTGGCTGCAAGTCAAAGCTTCTGTGAACCTTTTGTTCTTTGCAAAATGGTGCAAGGATATAAAAAAAAAAGTCACTGAATCAAGCCATATATGCAAAACATTGTAGGCAGCACCAAAAACATAATAAGTGTTCAATAAATCCATAATTCTTTTCTTTCCTTCAGATCCCTAGTATCTAGATGATTTCACATACTCAAAAATCCCAGCCTGCCTTGACTCTTGTTCTTGGCTTGTCTCTCCTCCCAGACTTGGGATATTTTAATTCCATCCCTTTCCATCTTTCCCACTTAACCTTCTTGTTATTTTCCCTTTGGTCTCTTGGCTTAGAAAATTAGCAACCTGTCAAGATGAATTCAGCATCTGTTTGGCAAAAACACCCACTTTCTCTGTGTCCATGGTTCATAGAACATACTTTTGTCCTATTCCATCCATGTGCACTTACGATATCCACTAATAGAATCATTTTCAATAATTATTAATCATTATTAGTGGTAGCTGCCATTTATTGAGTGTTTGCTGTATGTCAGGGGCTGTGCAAAGTGCCCAGTGTTGTATATTTACTTAATCTTCTCCTCATCTACCAAGGTGGAATGTTAGTATCAATCCTCATGTTACAGATGAAAACAGGGAGACAGAAGTTAAGTAACTTGCTTGGGGTCTCACAACTAGAGAATAGGGACTCTTGAGCCATGAAGGATGTGTTATAGCTAGGATGGTGTTGCTTCCAAAGTTAGGGAATGGTGGTGGATCAGCCTGGCCTTGGAGAAAGGACATCAGGATCTTTGTCCTGACCCTTCCAGATGCAAGGTATGTGGCATTGCTAAGTCACTTCATTTCTGTCTTCTGTAAGAAGAGCCCTGAGTGGGACATGGCGGCCATGGTGCTCCTCTTGTTCCCTGTGCACCAAAGCACAGTTTGGTTTCCTCGTGTAAGAACTAGGTCTGTGTTTGGCCCATGTCATACTAAGCTGTTTGTTTCTCTCTTTGCTTTTCAGGTAATGAACCAAGAAGATCATGTCTGAAGTACAAGGAACAGTTGAGTTTTCTGTAGAGCTACATAAATTTTACAACGTGGATCTCTTTCAGAGGGGGTAAGTATGCTTCATAGTTTGTGTGTGTGTGTGTATGTGTGTTTTCTGGCTGGGAATGGCAGTAGTTGATGGCAGGTTATAGGATATTTGGGATTAATGAGGAAAGGATTTTCATTAAATTTTCCTGACAAGAGGAAAATTCAACCTTAGTGCATCTGAAAATAATTTTTATATTGACCAATAGTGGAAAATGCTAATTTATCTCCTTCTTCCTGCACTCCTTTCTACCTTCTCTCTTCTAAGTTACTTTGTTATTAAATATGTCAACTTTAAGGGAAAGTAAATTTATGAGAAGTGAAGTTTGCTTGTGTAGTTCTGATAAAAAGATGACTGTATGCTTACTACTTGCTGGTCATCATCCCAAAGCTATATATGTAAAACGTGATGAGATCTTTCAAAAACTGAGAACGTATATGTTTACAAATTTTTCTCTAAAACATAACTACCATAGGGTTGCTTCCATTATTTCGAGGATGTACTCTGAATTTTGTATTTTATGTGCATGATCTCAGTGAAGTTTTATGGTAAATATCCCTCTCAGAATCACTGTACATCATTTGGATAAGAAATGGCTACTGTGTTAGTCAGTTTTATGTCTCTGTGACAAAATACCTGAGAAAAGCAACAAATTGTTTTATGTTGGAAAGATTTACTCAGCTCAAGGTTTTAGACGTTTCATTCCATGGTCAGCTGGTTCCATTGCTACCCACCTGTTGTGGGACAGAACATCCTGGCAGAGAGGGCATGGTGGAGGAAATCTGTATAAGTTATGGCAATCAGGAAGTTGAGGGGGCCGTGGAAGGAAGACAGGGACAAGGTATACCTCTCCAGCACACTCCTTCAGGTACCTACCTCCTCCAACTAGCTCCCACATCTGATAGTTTCCACCACCTCCCAGTAGTCCATTCAATTCTAAACCCATCAATGGATTAATCCACTGATATAGAGAACTCATGACCTAGACATTTCTCAAAGGCCCCATCTTTGAACATTGCTGCATTGGAGAGCTTGCCTTCAATGCAATCTCTTTTGGGGGAAATTATAAATCCAACATACAACAGATGAAGCAACTAAACACACACTAGAACTGCACATCAACACTGGGTACAACTCAGTTTCCTCGTGTCAGTGACAAACCGAAGTTCACAGAACCTGAATTTGTTTGGGGCCCAAGGTAGCAGTGTCTTAGTCAGCTTTTTCATTGCTGGTATCAAAATATCTGACAAGCTCAATTTAGGGGAACAAAGGTTAATTTTAGGACTCAGGATTTCAGAGGTCATCCCATGATTAGCCAGCTTGGGGTCAGAACAACTCAGCAGCAGGTTTTAGGGCAAGAAAAGCCACCTCAGGTCATGGATCCACTTCCTCAAGCCATGTCCCACCTCTGAGCCTTGCACTGGGGACATGCATTCAACACAGGAGCCTTTTGGGAAACACTCAAAACCCAAACCATAGCACAGAACAAAAAAGTGTCCAAAACAAGGGGTATCTATCAGTTTGCTTTTGCTGCATAAAACACTGCCCTAAACTTAGAAGCTTAAGATAACAGCTTTATGTTTGTCTCATGATTTAGAGGGTGAGCAGTTTGGGTTGAGCTCAGCTCAGTGGTCCTGCTGAATTGGACCAGGCTCGACAGGTCCAATACACTTGCTGGGCTTGTTCCATAGACCTGGAGACCTCAGCTGGAAGGCTGTTGCTTCTCCTGCCTGTGATCACCCATCCTCCAGGAAGCCAGCCTGGCCTTGGGGACATGGCAGCCAGGCTCCAACAGCCAGGGTGGGCGCACATTCAGACTCTTTTTTTCTACTTTTCAAATAATTTCATGTATTTATGAGGTACAGTGTTATATTTTAATACCTGTACACAATGTGTAATATTCACATCACGGTGATTGGCATATCAATCCCCACGAGTATTTATCATTTCTTTATGTTGGGAACATTCGAAATCCTCTCTACTAGATACCTTGAAAAATGAAATTAGCTGTTTCCAGCCATAGTTGTTCCAAATTATTATTATTATTTCCCTAACATTAGAAGTTATTCCTTCTATGTAGCTGCCTCCCTTTGCTTATTAACCATTGTCTCTCCATTCCCTCCTCTCCATCACCCTTCCTAGCCTCTCATAATTATCATTCTGTTCTCTATTTCTCTGAGATCAACTTTTTTGCTTCTATATATAAGTGGGAGCCTGCAGTATTTGTCTTTCTGTGCCTGGTTTATTTCATATAACGTAATGTATTCCAGACTCATCCATGCTATCACAAATGATGAGATTTCATAATTCACTTTATGGCTGAATAATAGTCCTTTCTCTCTCTCTCTCTCTCTCTCTCTCTCTCTCTCTCTCAACATTTTTTACCCATGCAGCCATCAATGGATGGCATATATTGGTTATTGTGAATAGAATCTTTTTGACATGCTGATTTCCTTTTCTTTGGATATATACTGAGCAGCAAAATTTACGTATCATATAGTAGTTCTATCTAGTTTTTTGAGGAACCTCTATACTCTTTTCTATAATGGCTGTACTAATTTGTGATACAACAAACAATATATGAACATTTCTCTTTGTAATAGCCATATTTCATTGTGGTTTTAATTTGTATTTCCATGATGATTAATGACATCGAGCATTTTTTCCATAAATTTGTTAATCATTTGTATAACTTTTTTTTGAGAAATATCTAGTTAGATAATTTACCCAACCTCTCAATGTCTTGGTATTTTCATAAAGTTGTCTTCAACACATTCTACCAGCTGAAGCAGGTCAAAAGGCCAATCCAGATTCAGGGTAGAGAGACAGATACCATGTCTTGGTGGAAGATGGTGAAAACATTCATACTTTAATATTTACAACCAAGTTTAGGATTTAGTTTCAAAACAATAGCTCTGAAATCAATGTCTTTTGTATGTCATGACCCATTCCTACATATGGGTGAAATTTAGTGAGGATGAGGGTTTTGGGAAGGAGACCCAGTTAGTGATAGGGATGGGACATGATTTTTGGACCAGCTCTCTGTCCCATGGATGGAGGCATATGAGGCATCCTGGTGAGATTGGGAGCTTGGCTTTGATGAGGCAAAGCTCTGTGCATTTCCTGGAAGCTCTATTGTCCTTGGCTCACTTCTGTTCATTTGGTCAGAAGTTGCATGGAATAGTGATCAAAGCCCTGGGCTGGGGGCCAGGACATTAATGCTAGGCTCTGCTTCTGCATCTGGGTGGTTCTTTGGCATAGCACTCTGCTTTACCCTTCAGGCTCCCCATTTATAAGAAGAGGAATCAGTTTTAATAACATCACATGCCATCCTGGTGTTAGACACTTTCCTATTTACTGTATCCTACATCTTTATAACCAACCATGGAAGTGTGAACAGCAGAGTCTCCATTTTTCAGACAGGCTACTTGAGATCAGGAGATAAGTCCCCTTCTCTTACCCCTTAGCATATCCACGTGAGGGAACTGAGGCTAAGAGTTATTCACCCAAACTCTTGAATTGCTTTCAATTATTGAAGACTGGTCTCTAAAGTGGGCTGCATTCTCTGCAGGAAAGCACAGGGCAGCCATCAGAATGTGGGAAGAAACTATTAGAACTTTTGTTTAAAATCATTGTATCCTAAAAAGAAGAAACAAAATCAAGATTTACTAATAATTAGAATATAAACTGATGCTGAAAACCTTGCTCTGTTCATAAGACCGGTAGTCATGAGTCCCTTTCCCTGACTCAGGTATTGAGAATGAAGAAGGCATCCACAGCACAAACAGGCTAAGCTAGCCCTCACATTACAAAATACTGCAGTTTTCAACTGATATGTTGTGTGAATCTTTAATTTGTTTTTTTTTTAGTTTCAATTACAAAAAACTCCTCAGAACTCTAAGGGAATCTTTAATTGAAAGTAATAATAATGGAGAAATAGCAAACACCAGGAAATGCCAGAATGACACTCATCTTATTGCTTAGAAAACTCTCTTGATATATACACTGAGATTAAAGATGATAAGCTAATCAGCTCCAACCATAAGAAGGGTGAAAGCTTTGGATCTATTTAAAAAAAAACATTTTCTGTATGAATGTGTAAATATTATTTATCACACATCTCATGCTAACTGTATATTGGGCCTGGAGATATTGGACAGTCTTGTGAGAAGTAATCGCCATTGGGAAAACATTTCAAAATAGCACATCTAAAATGTGAACAGACCTATGTGACATTATAAAGGAGGTGGAAATCTGAATATGATGTCATGAGTTTTTCAGCAAGCCTATAATAGTCCTCTTTTTCTTCTGAGTTTGTATTTATTAGGAAGTATCTTGTTTAGCTATGATGACTACTAAAGTGTAATGTTGCACTAGGCTAAATGAGAAGCAAGCCTTGTAATCCCTAAGATATATATTTTCAGTAAGAAGAAAAAGGTGAGATATTCCATTGTACATGAAATATCTATTTTTACATAATAGATTATAGCATCCTGGTATTTTAAAGGAATATTTCCTACATTTCTGATTCATATTGACTATAGTAGAGCTATACATGTTCATGAGTTATAAATAAACATAAAGATATTGGGATTGCATACTCAAAAATGTCTTTACTCATAGGCATGCAGATCATTAAGTGTCGGGAGACATCTCATCCAGCAGATCAGGATACTTTTGCAAGCCCCCCAGCTCTTAGAGCTAGCATCTCATGGTTCCCAGGAATGAGTATGTTTAGGAATATACTTCACATGTGGATGAGGGTGGGCTTCGTGGCAGCTACATTATTGATAGACCCAGGCATAGTTTGGGGGAAATAAATTAGACCTCTCAGAGAGAGAGAGAGTGAGCCCTAGTATTCAGTTTTGAATGTGTGTGGCAGTAAACCCCTAGTCTTGAAGTTAATAACCACCAGCCTTCTGGACCATGCCTTCAGGGAGCTATGGACGGGTTGGGCCTGATTCCAACCAGGATTCTACATCTGGCAGGGTAGTTCCTGATAGGCAGGATCCCTGATGCTAAAAGCTAAGGATTTTTTCCACTGTGACTCCCACAGGAGCCATGCTTAGAGTGAAACGTAATTACTTTACCCAGGAAGCACTCCATGGAGAAGAAATGGGTTTAATCCAAGCATGGTGGGCACAATGGGGCCTTGGGGTAGCTAGTGAAAGAAAATGAATGAACTCCTGATGGTAGTAAAGAGACAAAATGCAGGATTTGGGGAATCTGATACACTTTTTGGGTGCAAGGATGTAGGAGTAAATGTGTATTCTATATAGAGTTACTTGGATGGTGTGAGAGTCAGCTTTCTACCACTCTTACAATTACCCAAGATAACCAATTTACAAGGAGAAAAAGATTTTGTTTGGTTCATAACTTGGGAGGTTTCAGTCCATGATTGATTGGCCCCGTTGCTTTGGGTCTGCGGCAAGGAAGCACATCATAGCAGAAACATGTGGTGGAGCAAAACTACTCATCTCATGTCTGGTAAGTACAAAAAGAAAGAGATCAGAATCCCACAGTCCCTTTCATGGATAGACTCCCAGTGACCTGAGACCTCCCGCAGGGTCCCACTCCTTAAAGTTTCTGCTACCTCCCAAAAGCACGAAGCTTGGTCCTAATGCGTATCACCTGGGTCATTAAGGGAAAACCCAGATCCAAATCATAACATTTGACCACTGGCCCCCAAAGGGACATGTCCATTTCACAGTGTAAAATGCACTTATTCTATTCCCAAAGATAGGTACACGTGTAAGTCCCAAAGTCTTCACAGTCCCAAAAGTCCTCAAATGTTCAATTCCAATGTCTCTTCTGTGAGTCAAAACAAGTACAACTTCAAGCTCCTGTAAAAAAAGCATCAAGAAATTTACATAGTTTCAAGATTTCATTATGGGTCAGACACAAGGTAAACATTGCTATACCAAATGGGAGGAGCAAGGAAACATCCAGGAGAGATTGGATCAAAGCAAGACTGAAACCTCACAGGGCAAACATTAAATCCTTCATCTCCATGTCTGGCAGACAAGGATATAGGTTCCCAAGGGTCTGAGAAGTTCCCGCCCCAGAACCTAGCTGGTTTCAGCTGTATGAGCACTCTCTCGGGTAGTTTTTACATGGTGTTAGCAACTTCCTTCAACATGCCTTCTACCTCTCTAGCATGTCTTCCTAGGGTCTTCATTGCAGCTTCAACCTCACTCTTATAACTCCAGGAATTGCCCTTAGGGGATATTCCAAGAATGCTGATCCTTCAGTATACTTTCTGACCTCTCGGTATGGTATAGCCTTTGAAGTCTCCCTGAAAGCCTCCTTGACCCCATACCTCATGCATTTTGAATCATATTGACTATGCAAAATCAACATCATGTGGATTATTTCAAAGTCTACTGACAGGGCAAGCTGTATCTTGGCCTGCTTGAACAACGGCTGCATCAGCCTCCAAGAGCTTTGCTGGCTTAGGTGCTCCTTGGAGAGCAGAGTACCCTTGCTCCAGGGTTCTTTTCTCAAAAGACTCTGCCCAGGAAAATATCTGAAACAAATTTTCATTTCTACATTTCTAAATTTATGATGCCTGTGTCCTTGCAAGCTTACCCCTAAGATGTTCCCAAGGCATCTTTCTTATTGTCCTGTGCTAAGCACAAGGCTTGCTAACTGCACTCACTTTAGCTGAAACTTCACATGCTTTTTAGCACAAGCTGCAAAATTTTCAAATCTTCCCATTTTGTTCCCAATGTTCACTATAACACTGGATAAAAGCAGCCAGGAATACACATATCACTTCCTGATTGCTTTGCTGCCTTGAAATTTTATCCACCAGATAAACTAATGTGTCACTAATGGTGGCATCCCACAGTCTCAGGGCGTGGACAAAATACAGCCACGCATTTACATTTAGTATAACCTGAGGACTCTCTGGTCTAATTGCTAGCAGAGTCTTCATTTCTTATTTGAAACTTCATCAGCATTGTTTTTACTATTTACATTCCTATCAGCATTCTGGTCTTCTGAGTCCCTACCTGAATCACCTATTAAAGTTCTCCCTGTCCTGTTCTAGGCTTTCTCCAGCTCCTCCAAACTTTTCCAAACTCCTCCTACAAATGAATTTTCAGCACTTTTTGACATCAGCAGGTATACAGTGATGGCAAAGACTCCACTTGTCGGTATCAATTTTCTATGTTAGTCAGTTTTCCATCACTATAACAAATGCCTGAGTAAATCAACATGCATAGAGGAAAAAGGTTATTTTGGCTCCCAGTTTGAAGTTTTAGTCCATGATTAATTGGCCCAGTGGATTTGGCCTGTGGTAAGACAGTACATCATGATAGAAGCACATGGCACAACAAAATTGTTTACTTTATGTCTGGGAAATGAAAAAAAAATGAATAAAAGGAAGAGACGAGACTGGACATCTAAATCTCCTTCAAGGGCATGCGATGACTTTAAAGAACAAGCAATAGGCCCCATCTATTTTATTTTATTTCTGTTTTGATAGTTGAACCCAGGGGCATTCTACCTCTGAGATATACCCCCAGCCCTATTTTAGTTTTGATTTTGAAGCAGGACCTCATTAAGTTGGGAGGGCCTTTCTAAGTTGCCGAGGCTAGGATCATCTCTTAAAGTTTCCATCACCTCTCAATAGTGCCAAGCTGGGACCAAGCCTTTAACACACAGGCCTTTAAGGTACATTCCAGATCCAAATTATAGAAGTTAAAAGCTAGACTTTGTGGTTGTAAGAGGGGAGAAGATCCTTTCACACACAGAATCTGCCTGTGGTCATCCAAGCCCCACCTCCTCTCTCCCATTGATGAGCAGTGTCCTTGTAAAGAATAAAAATGGGGGTGGGAAAAGCTTGATAGTAAAAGAAATTGCCTGTTTGTATATTTGTTTATTAATTTTTTATGATGGCTTGTTCTTAATTGGCTTAGGGATATAGGGATGATAGGGGATATTGGTTATGTTATGTGTAGCTTGTCATCAGTAAGTGCTCTTTAAAAGTGATCATCCAATATTATTGGTTTTATATTCTCAATGCTCAGCATGGACCCTGGTGCATACTGGGAGGTAAATGATAGTTTATGTTTAATTAACCTGAACTTCAAGTTTCTGCTTTCACAACTGTTCAGATGGGATTACAAGGGTCTTCATTGGATAATATTAATAGAGAGAAGATGATTCCTAATTTCTAAAATATTGCTTAAATCAATGCTACTCAAAGTGTGGCCCATGGACTAGCAGATTCACTATCTCTAAGAGCTTATTAGAAATGTAAATTCTCAACGCCTGTGTCAGTCCTACTGAGTTTGAATGTCAGCAAACCATAATTTAGCCTATTCTCCAGGCATTTTTGGTTGAAATGTAAAAAGAGTGCTGCTGAAAGAGTTTTTATGAAAAATTTCAACCTTAGTCAGGTACTAAAATTGCCTGGAGAACTGAAAAATTCTACCCTACAGACAAATTGAATAAAAAGTGTCCACAGAGGGACTGAAGTGTCAGCACTTATTAAAGTTCCCCAGGTAATTCTCAGACTGCAAATGATTAGGATGGAATGAAGGCTCAGGCCACCTGCCAAGAGCCTCAACCTTTCTTTGTTACCCTCTTTCTCATGAAGAAAATGAGATCTTAATTCTGATTCTGAGTCCTTCTGCACAGTGGGACAGCCACTTCTCTTCCCAGTGGAGCTGGACCGTAACTCCCTTTCACATACTTCTGTAGGAACTGTAGTGATTCTGTGTTAGTCTTTTAGCATAGTTCTGGGGGTAACTAAGCAAGAGAGCGCTATTTTATACATGGTGCAATAGTTTTCTCATGAGGAAATACATCTATTGGTGCAATATGGTCTCACATCTTACTGTAGATCTTAGTAATAGTGGCATACCTACACACAGCTCCTAATTTTTAGATGAATGATTAATTATAGAACCCACTATAGCCAGGTATGGTGGCACATGCTTGTAATCCCAGAATTTGGGAGGATGAGACTGGAGGATCCAAGTTTGCAGCCAGTCTCAGCTACCTAGTGAGGCACTCCACAACTTAGTGAGACTCTATCTCAAAATAAAGAATAAAAAATAGGGCTGGGGGTATAGCTCGGAGGTAGAATGTCCCTGGGTTCAATCCCCAGTACTGCAAAAAAAACCAAAAAGAACCCACTACATGCTTATTTGTCCATCAGCAACATACATTTACAGCCCATTTATATCTATATAAGAGAGCATGAACCTTCATTTTCTAATACTGTTATATTGTGGACTCTAGCAGATGCTACTTGCTCCATAGTCTTGACACAGACGTTTCCTGCTTTGTGCAACTCCCTGAAAATTATTCTGTGATTCCTGCCATAGGAGATCACTGCTCAAGGCAGCTTCCTGACAATAGTTTCATACAATGATGACATGAAGTCTGATATAATATTTTTAAGAGGATTTAATAATTGAGGGGTCAGGGAGGAAATAAATGACAATTCTCTGCCCGTCTATAGCCAGCACCTTGCTTTTATAGAAACTTTAGACAAGGCATCATAGAAATTAATCAAACACAGAAGCTAACAATTGTCACAAGTTACAATAAAGAAAATCAGTGAGGCAGACATGTGACAAGCTTGGAAGTAGGAGTGATTAGACATTTCTGGATGGAGAGGACATCAGAGATCATACCATAAAGGTTACACCGGGTCTCTTGGAATGTCTTCTTGAGGACAGATCCCACCCAGCCAAGACTATGTATTCAGACTGGCCTGGTCCAAGATGATAATCTCAATGTGACTTCTTAGAATGCCGTTGACATTGTTACTTGACACAACGCTAACATTTGCTCTTTAATATGAGTTCCAGTGATTTTAAATCTTAATTCAGGAAAAAAACTATTTTTTTTTTTGAGTGAAGCTCTTCATTTGATGTTAGGTACATCTCTTGTATCTTCCCTGTGTTTTCATCTCATAAACTTCTGCCAGAGGTTTTAGATGATCTTACTGAAAAAAAAAAAAAAAAGTTCCTATGCACAAAAAAAGGACCTATTACAATCATCTGATTAGACTACAATCAATATAGTTAGATCTGATCTGAAAGTTCAAATGCTCACAGAAATGTTAGGATTAAAATCCCCTGTGAAGGAACTCACCTGCCTGTTCTCTACCGGAGTAAATGGTGGAGTTTTAGGTCAAGCACTTCCTGGAAAAAATATTATCCTATATTTCCGCCAGATGTTTCTGGTCACTGCCTTATGCCCAGTGACAGCAGCTCCCCCGTAGAATTAGCTAACCAGTCCTGATGTGCCTTAACAGACTCAGAAATACAATTATCTTTTCTTGCCAGAAATCAATGAATTGACTTGTCTGGTTCTATCAGAAACAATCCTTTTTTGTTTGCTTCCTGTATTAATATATGTTGAAGTTCTTTTCATTCATTCCCACACTTGTGAAAAGGAGTAGGGATTATAATGTCTGAGAACATTGTTGAATTTCAGATTTGCAGGACAGAGAAGTGGCCACAGGAGAGTGATAGGACAGGGTGGAGGTGAGCCAGGGATTTGACAGTGAGGAATTACAGAGGCTGAGTTTCCACTATGATGAGCAGTCACCAGGTATGATTTAGACACATCACACAACAGATGGTTCTAATACACTATTCCAGGCCTATGACTTCCCAGTTGTGCAAAACCCTGCACTCCTATTTTATCTAGTAAATATTTACTTAAATATTTCATTTATTTGATTGAAATAACTCAGTGTATTTATTTGATGTATGGTATTTATCACTTGCAGTCAGAGTTTTGTCTAGTGCAGAGTGTAGGTAAGCTTGATGATCTCAGGGACTTCCCTTTTCTAAAATGACACAATTGTCATTTTAGTAAAAATTTGATTCCATTTTATGATGAAATGTCATCATTGTCATTACTCTTACGAACTCTGGATAGAATTCAGTGACCCAAGTGCTTATGTACATGGGCATAATGGATTATTTTTCTAGTAAATCCATATTCACGGAAACAATTTTCCTGTCCCATTTTCAGTTCATTTGGCTTATAATCTGTGACTTTCTGAGCCTGCTGTTTTGAGCCTTTTATCCTCTTAGCCCCTGGCTGAGGACATGCTCAGCAGGTGTACAGGAGAGACCTCTCCATGGGGCCAGTGTTGCTCTGCAGAGATGTAAAACACCTCTGGTGAGCTGGGAGCCACCCACAGAGCCTAATCACCTGCTGGTGAAATCAAAGGCAAAGCAGAGTGTCCCTGAGTAGTGTGGTCCTTTCTAGTTTTCCGCTCTAAGGTCCTTGCCCAGGTCTCTAGGGGACAATGAAAGGTGCATGGCCAAGGTAAGGTAGTAGGGAAGCACAGGCATTTAAGAGTCACCAGTCTGGACCCCAGCTCTATTTCTTCTATCACTCATTGAGTACCCTTGGGTGAGTTACTAAGCTCTCATCTCATTTTCTTAATCTTTTTTGTTGCATTTTTACTAGATGCCTATAAGATAATACTTGTAAAGCATTCAGAGGAGCAGGCCTTGCAGTACTAGCCATGTCCTAAGCCACCAGAGTCTCTCTAGCCCACTGATTATGACTAAAACTAAGCCATACATCCTCAGCAAGTTAGTGTCAATGTGATCAGACTCTGAATTTGTGTTCCTTCCTGAATTTTCAGCAGGTTCTTCATACTCACCTTTACTAATCCCTCAGGAAGGGGTCTTCCGGCCAGGGGAAAGCCTAATGGACTCTGTGTTGATTATTTTCAGCTTCAATGGAAGAAATCACATTCTCTGTTTTCTTGCTGGTTCTGGCCTAGTGATCTTGGGCAGGACAGTAAGAGAGGCACAGCTGTGAATGTAAGTTGTTCATGACACTGAATGGGAGAGAGAGAGAAACCAGTGTCAGAAATGAAGGTCACAGCCTGGGCAAGATGCTCAAGTGAGGGCAGGGATACCCCCTCACCCAAGAGATATCAGGACAGGTGGCCTGGAAGAGGGGACTCAGTAGGTAGATAAGGGCTGGAAGGGGATCCTGGGCACTTAGAACAGCATGTGATAAGGCCTGAAAATGCAAAGGGCAGATATGCCTTATGCCTGGCAGTGCCGTAATGCTCAGGAGTGCAGCATAGAAGTGGTGTTTTAGATGAAGTGGGAGGTGTTTTTAATAGAGCTGGAAGGCTCATCAGTTGCAGGGAGGTTGATGGTGAGTGCATCCTGTACCCAAGATAGGGTTTTATACTGTAGATAAAGGAGGGCTATAAAACAATTTAAATGAGGGAGTTGCTTGATTACACGTGTTACAGAGATGAGACTGTGGAGACAAAGAGGATGGCAGTTGTGGCGTGAGAGAAAGGATGAAGGTGGAGGTGACAGACCAAGGGTGAAGAGTTGAGAGAAGCTGAAAAGATGACCTCAGAAGAGGGGTGGTTTTACATTGTGTCCAGGGGAGGAGGGCAAAGCTGAAGGAATGGCCAGCTGTCATTATTTTTAATTAATTCTATTTTTTTATTTGGTGCATTATAATCATACATCTTTGTTAGGTACAAGCTGATAAAGGCATACATGAACATATTTCTCATTTAACTCTTCCCCAATTCCCACCCCACTCCCTCCTCCTTCCTCCTTCTCAAGTTGTCTAGTGATTGACTTTCATGTGCTCCAGAAAGTACATCATGCTTATTAGGGTGTCCCCCCTCCCCCTATCACCTTCTATTCAGTCAAATTCTTTGCTCACCTAAGGATTTTCCTTCTTCATCTGGAGTCCCTCTTATGTCCCAGTTTCTCCCTAGCGTCCACATATTAGGGAGAGCATGCAATTTTTTACTTCTTGTGACTGACTAATCTCACTTAAAATAATGTTTTCTAGTTGCATCCATTTCCCTGCAAATAACATGATTTTGTTCTTCTTTATGACTGACTAAAATTCCATTGTGTACATATCTCATAGTTTTGTATCCATTCATCTGTTGATGGACATCTTGGCTGGTTCCATAGTTTGGCAATTGTAAATTTTGCAGCTATAAACAGAGATATACATGCGTTGGTCTGATAGTTTGATTTCCATCCTTTTGGGTAGATACCCAGAAGTGGTATTGCAGGGTCATATAGTAGGTTCATTCTCATTCGTCTGAGGATCCTCCATATTGTTTTCCAAAGTGGTTGCACTAATTTGCAATCCCACCAGTAATGTATTAGGGTTCCCACTTTTCTACACCCTCACCAGCATTTGTTGTTTGGGTTCTTGATGGTTGCCATTCTGACTGGAGTTAGGTGAAATCTCAAGGTAGTTTTGATTTGCATCTCTCTGAATTCTAATGATGTTGAACATCTCCTCAAACATTTATTGGCCATTTGTATTTTTTCTTTTGTGAAGTGTCTATTTAGATCCTTTGCCCATTTTGATTGGGTTATTTGTTTTCTTAGCTGTGAGTTTCTTGAGTTCTCTGTATATCCTAGATATTAGTCCTCTATCAGAAGAGTAGCTGGCAAAAATTTTCTCTCACTCTGTGGGCTCTCTGCTGAGGTTCTTGATGGTTTCCTTTGCTGCACAGAAGCTCTTCAGTTTAGTACAATCCCATGTATTGATCTTCCTTTGACTTGCTTGTGCTTTTGGGGTCTTGTTGAGAAAGTTTTTACCTGTGCCTATGTGTTGAAGTGTTGGTCCCATGCCCTCTTCAAGTAGCTGCAAGGTCTCTGGCCTGACTTCCAGGTCTTTGATCCACCTTGAGTTGACTTTTGTGCAGGGTGAGAAAGTGGGGTTTATTTCCGTTTTCCTGCATATGGTTAACCAGTTTTGCCAACACCATTTGTTAAAGAGGCCATCTTTTTTCCAGTGTATATTTTTGGCTCCTTTGTCAAAAATCAGTTGACTGTCTATCATTTTTAGTGAATTAGTGGATAATTCACTAAGCATTCAGAGGAGCCCATGCGGGCACAGGGGTATAGAGGGAATGGGATATTCTAGTCTCAGTGTCAGCTAGAATCAAGGTTGGGCATGCTCACCTCTTGGGCATAAAAGCCTGGCTGAAATCACTCAGAAACTTTGCAACACCCAGAAAGGCTTTGGGAGATCTGCCGTGTGCCAGGACCTTTACTTTATTCATTCATGCAGTGCTCTTCTCAGTCCTATGAGTGAGGCAGCATTATTTTCATTTTATGGATAAGTGTACTAAGGTCCAGAGTCACTATTACCCCACAGAAGTGTCAGGATTTTACCCAGCTGTGTGTCTCAAAAACCAGTATCATCAATGCTGATGTTTTATTTTATTGGTGAGGCCAGACTCTAAAGAGAAAATTCACAGTTTAAACACCTTTGAAGGTAGAGAAATTTGCAAAAAATTTGAGTTAAACCTATTGGGGCATTGTAAAGAGAACCAGGATGAAAAAGTTACAAGATCGATGAGACACAAGAGCTGGAGAAGAGGGAATCCCTCAGTTAAATGTTACAAAAGGGAAGCAGTTTAAGAACCAAAAGATATCTTGAATTAGGTCTTAGGAGGTCAAAGTTAGCCTTACCAGGATAATCCACACTATGAAAGCAAGGAACCAGGGAGATGTGTCTGCAGATATGGATGTGAACTGGTTCTGCAGAGAAGGTTTTCACCAATAACTGGGGATAACTGACATGCGTGAGCTAAATAAACCTCTTTCTCTTACAAGTTAATGATCTCAAGTGTTTTGTCATAATGACAGTAAGCTGATGGATACAGACTGTTTTAAGCACAAATATGTGATATATCTGTAC
Source organism: Graphiurus murinus (assembly GCA_004027655.1). Lineage (NCBI taxonomy): Eukaryota > Metazoa > Chordata > Mammalia > Rodentia > Gliridae > Graphiurus > Graphiurus murinus. The sequence continues at coordinate 20,732 of PVLC010004354.1, forward strand.
TAGAATATCATTTTGCTAAAGAGTAATGTATTGTGGTAGGGGAAGGCAGTGCCAGCCAGGCATAGTTGACATTCATATATTTCAATTCATATGCATTGGGGAGATTTCTTGTGTCTGCTGGATTTACTGAGTAGTGTGATCAAGAGGTTTCTTATTGTTCTCCAAATCTCATTGGGAACCAGGTGTGGTGGTGCATGTTTGTAATCCCAGTACTTGGGAGACTGAGACAGGAAGATAGAAGGTTCAAGGAAAGCCTCAGTAAGTAGTGAGACTTTCATCAACCTAAAAAGACCTTGTTTCAAAATAAAAATAAAAAAAAAATAGGCCTGGGGGTGTAGCTCAGAGGTAGAATGCCAAATGGTAGGTACCAAAATAGATAGATAGGTAGATGCTAGATAGATAAATGAATAAATAAATAAATAAATAAATAAATAAATAAATAAATCCTATTGGAAGATGGGAAGGAGCCCAGGATTCATCAACTGAACTGTACTAACTGAATAAAAACGGAATACCCCATGGATCCTAAGACTGTGCATGCATCCTATTATTTAAAACAGTATTATCTATTATTAATATACATCTCAGTCAATATTTTGGCCATTAACCAATCCAACTGCCAAAGCTTCTCTAGCTATACCACTGCCTGGCTCACCTAGGACCCCGGGTTTAATGCCATCTGTGTGTCTATGACTTCTCAGTTCATAGAATCAGGTCAGCCTTCTCACAACCCCTCTCCTATATGATTGGTACTGAGCATGTCACACCAAGATGCCCAAAGTTCCATCCAAGATCAGTAAGAAAGAGTACTATATTAATCAAAAAATATTTGCCTAAGCATGTAGGAATTGGTGGTGTCTTGGATTCCTAGGGTGATTGTAATGAAGTGCAAAGAGCTGGGCATATTAAACAACAGACATGTGTTGTCTCGCAGTTCTGGTGTCTGGGAGTCTGAAATCAAGGTGGTGGTGGGGTTGGTTCCTTTGCAGGGCTGTGAAGGAGCATCTGCCTGTCCCAGTTTCCACTGGTTTCCTGAAAATCCTAATGCCACTAACTTGAAACATACCTTGCCAACCTCTGTCTTCATCTTCACACGATGTTACATGTGTGGTTCTTCATGCTGTTTTCTCTCGGTGCATGTCTGTTTCTGAGTCCAAATTTTCTCCTTCTAAGGACACCAGTAATATTGGATTAGGGCCCACCGTAATGACTTCATTTTTATTGGCCCTGTAAAGACCCTGTTTCCAAATAATGCCACATTCTGAGCTGTTGGAATTTAGGACATCAACATATCTTCTGTCAGGGAACACAATTTAATCCACACAGTTGTTGTTACCTGGCTTGTGTAGAGGGAACAGAATCCAGATAAGGATGAAAAGATATGACCCATATACGAGTGCTAGGAGTTTTGTTCAGAGTCCAGAGTCCGACCGGATTTGCTCAGGACTGCAAAAGATTCCTGGGACATAGAACTTTCAGTGTAAGATATGGAAAGTCCTCCACACACTGTAATGAGCTGGTCATGTCATGAGTTAAGACTCTGGGGGAGGTAAGGAGGTTCCATGGGAAGGACTTTGGATGTGAGATGGAGGCTTTCACCCCATGGAGCTCAGGCACGGCACATGGGGACTTCAAGGATGTGAGTGTGGCAACTTGTTGACCTGAAGTCCAGCAGTTCTGGGGACGAGATTGTCTATCACACTGTTTAGATTCCTTAGTGTGTGAACAAGGAAACTGGGCCCAGTACGAGGGGGTATTGTTGTCAATAGATAGACAGCTGGGTGGTGGAAGAATCTACTCAGGATCTCAGATTTCCTGATTCCTAATCAAGGCCCTTTCTCTCTCACAACCAAAATATCCCAAAGTGTGTTCAGTGGCACACAGTCCCCAAGAGCAGCCTGAATCTCAGCCTCTTGGGGTTTTTCCTATGGCAGCATTCCCTATCTCATTATGCCTTAGATATGTGCACACTGCATATGTGTGTGTGTGTGTGTGTGTGTGTGTAGAACCAGTTAATAACTCTTGATATGACTGTTCCAAAGACCGCCTCATGGAGAATGGCTTATATCCTCCTGCTGCCTCCCTCTCATCAAAGGGATTGATTTGCAAAACTGTACTAAGTAGTGTTTGATTAGAGGGCTGGAATGGCAAATTGCCTTGTGCCCTCATGGGCCAGCCGCCTTCTTCTGAATAACAAGGAACAGGGATGTTGACTTAGGTGGAGGGAGGGGAGAGCACTTACACTCTCTGTCTACATAAGGAACTTCATGTAGTATGTTCTGGTTTGCATCTGAGAAAATGTGGAAACGAAGAACCTTTTCAGGTGGGGATGCAGAGGAACTTCACAGAGGTTTATTCAGTGTCTGGGAATTAAGCTCTGGTGTCCCAGCGCTGAGTTCTGGTCCTGACTGCAAGACCTTGGAGCAGTATGTCCAGGAATAAGCTACCTCACTGCTCGTCAGCTGAAGACAGAGGTAGTGATAATATCTACCTGGAGGAGGGGTTGTGAACAACACAAAGTGTGTATGTGTACTATGCTTGATAGCACTTAGCTATGTGGCTACTATTTATCCTTCTCTTCCTAGTGGTCATTTTGCACTTTGAGTGAGGGGGCGTTACTGCGGGTGCATGGTGAGTCAACACACTAAGCCTGTGTGTTGTTTACTGTGAAACTTGTATATTCCTGAGTGAACTTTGCATTTTAACTCTTCTTTGCTCTTCTGAGTCTGAAGAAGAAATGGTTGTGTGAACCACAAAACTGCCTCTGCTGAGAAATCAATTATCCATTCACATCCATCTTTCTCTTTCTTCCTTCCTTTGTTTCTCTCTCTCTCTCTCTCTCTCTCTCTCTCTCTCTCTCTCTCTCTCTCTCTCTCTCTTGTTCTCGCTCTCTCTCTCCCTCCATTCCTCTTTCCCTCCCTCCCTTCTTTCCTTCCTTCTTCTCATCATGCATATCTGACAAGCCCTATGTCAACTGGTGAGGGACTTAAAAAAGAGGAAGGGAAGAGAGAAAAAAGGAAGAACCAGCTTGTGTTTAGCTCCTGGTATATCCTGTTAGATCCTAGGGGCTGTGCCAGGCATTTTATCGACATCATTTGGTCTAATTATGCATGAGGAGTAGATATTATCTTTCCATTTTACACATGAGCAAGCAGTCTTCAACCAAGAGTAAGGTGGAATAATTCTGTGAAGCCAAGCCTGCTACTCTGTGCAGGGTTCTCCAGGGTTCCCTCCCAAGTCTTTTTCTCTTCCAAGTCTACTTTATCTCCCAGAGCATGCTGTGCCCCTTCCAAAACCACTTCCTGGGCCTCTACCCCCCAAACACTCCAAACTTTATTAACCAGTCAAGAAATGAGTGTGGAGGTACACCTTGTGCTTTTAAAAAATTTTTTTATAATAATTGGTGCATTGTAATCATACATCTTTTTTAGGTACAAGCTGATAAAGGCATATATGTACACATTTCTCATTTAACCCCTTCCCCAATTCCCACCCCACTCCTTTGCCCTCGTGAGATTAGTCAGTCACAAAGAGTAAAAGAGCATATGTTCTCCCTAATATGCAGATGCTAGGGAGAAGATGGGGCATAAGAGGGTCTCCAGATGAAAAAGGAGAAACCCTAGATAAGCGAAGAAGTTGACTTAACTGAAGGGGATGGACCGGGGTGAGAGCACCCTAATGCACCTGATGTACTTTCACAAATATATCAAGGTCAATCACCTGTGCTTTTGCTACAGCGATTCACAAGGGGCATTCATCCATGGACGGCTTGGGAGTGCCTGACCCATCTTGGCTTGCACTGTTTAGCACTGGTGCCAGAGGGCGTTGGTGTGGGGGTTTCTGTTGTGGTTAATCTCTCGAGCTCTGTATTCCTTCCACATGTCAAGTCCAGGTTCCCTGAGTATTCCAAGGTGTTGACAAACCTGAGTACTCCAAGCCTGTCAAGTTAAAAAAAAAAGAGTTGTGGTAAGGACTCAGAACTGTGCCAGCACCATTTCTTCATCAGTAATGACCTCCCAGGACATCTCACAAGAGTTGCTCTTAGTTTCTCTGAAGGCCAGAAAGAAGATCCTGGGAATGAAAGGAAGGTGGGTTTGAGTACTCCGTAACAGGAGATATACTCTAGGGGAATTGTCTTCAATGGACAGTCATCATTGTCCTGACTGAAGAAGAGGCTAAGATGAGTGATATCCAGGAGAGCTAGACATTCTATGGGAGGAATTCCCACACTGTCATGCAAAAGCTCTATTGCCTCGGTCTTGCATGATAGTGTGGGATCTCTTCCCAGGCAGAGTTTTGAAGGATCTGGAAAGACTTAGGGTCATAGATCGGGGTCTCCTCCTTCCTGCATTTGAGGTACCAGGTTTGCAGCCAGCTGACTGGGTGGCATGGGGCTGTGAGTGGCTCTAGAAAGAGTGGTTGTGATAATCCTGAGGCAGAGTCCTCACACACCAGGGCAAACGGGTTCAGACCATTGAGTTAAGGATACTGCGGTGTTAAGCCAACCTTTCCATTGAGATTCTGGGAGCTGACCTGCAGCCAGCCTCCCAGCCGGAACTTCCCAGCACCCGTGCATCCTGCCACCTCCCGGTTGCCCCCCACCCCTGCCATGCTGGGAGCACCCTTCCCACCTGCAGTTCCCCCTGCCATCTCTTGCCCCAGCTTCCCGTATCTTCTCAGATAGAGCCTACTTCGGGAAGCTTTCAGATGGCTTACCCTGGGCTAGCAGCCTCTCTAGCTTTCTTTGGTTTGACCACTTACACCAAACACCTCCCTGTTGCACTGCTAACCAAGTTCAACTCCCCCTCTGTATCCCAGGTTCACAGCCAGGCTGTCACAGAGCAGGTTCAGTTCAGTTGCTAATAAATGGACGGCTTGGGTTAAAGCACTTTGACCATCCTCATTCGTTTATCCAGCAATAAAACAGTACTTACCAAGCGTCTACTGTGTGGCAAATGGTGCTGGATACTGTGTTTGTGGTTATGGCTCAGGCAAAACAGCCCCTGCCCTCCTGGAACATGGGTCCAGAGGGAGAATAATCATTAAACCAAAGCTTCCTCTTCCAAGCAGATCACGCTGTTTGAAATATGGGCTGGGATATAAAATGCAGTTGACCGTGGCAAGTCTGACAGCAGGCTCCTAATTTAGACCGAAGGCCCAGGAAACGCTTCTTTGAAGAAGTAGCATTTAAGAGGAGGCCTGAAGGTTAATTAAAAGATAGCCAAGTACAGGTGGGAGGAAAGCGGCCAGAGAAGGAAGGGAGGCAGGAGGCTTCCAGAGCAGGAATAGTTTATTTCAGAAAATGAAGTAAGGTGCCTGTCACTGCTGGCAAGGCAAGCTGGTGCCAGGTGGTACCAGATCTTGGAGCTGCACAGGGGCTCTGGGACTGCATTGCATGGGGCAGCCTGCCACCGGGAATTAGAGGTGGACATGCAGGTGCAGACCCCAGAGTCATTTTATTTTTATTTTTATTTTTTATTTTTTTATTCATGCGTTGTAAGCATACATCTGTGTTAGGTACAAATTAATAACGACATATGTGCCCACATTTCTCATTTGACCCCTTCCCTAGATTCCCACCCCGCTCCCTCGCCCTCCTGCCATCTCAGTTTGGTTTAGTGAGTAACCTTGAAAGTTAATTTAACCCAGAGTCATTCTTGACACTGTTCCTTCTCTCTTTGCACTTCTTTTTATGTATTTATTTATTTATTTACTAAGTTGCTTACCTACTTATTTACTTTTTTGTGTGCGTGTGTGGTACTGGGGATTGAATCCAGGGGCATTCTACCTCTGAGCTACAGTCCCGGCCCTATTTTTTTTTTATTCTTTATTTTGAAACAGGGTCTCACTAAGTTGCGGCGGGCCTCACTAAGTAGCTGAGGCTGGCTATGAACCTGGATCCTCCAGTCTCAGCCTCCTATATACTGAGATGACAAGCATGTGCCACCACTCCAGGTTTATTTCTTTTTTTTTAATCCCTTGTGCAGTGGTTTGACTTACCTTCATGAGATGTCCCAAGCCCTCTCTTCCCTGCTCCTGATCCCCCTCCCCGGGCCATCTCAATCTAAGCTGCCAGCTTGCCTCACCTGGAGGATGCCAGCCGCTCCCTGTCCTCACCTTGAGAGGACTGCAGATGTAGGCTCCTTCTAAACTCAAGCCGGGGAGGGTCACTTCTCTGCTCAGGGGCTCCCCAGTTCACTTAGAGCAGAAGCCGGGGCCCTGGTGATGATCCCCATGGCCCTCCCTGGTGCCGGTCCCCCTCTCTTCCCTCCCACAGTCCTTCCTCACAGCACTTCAGCCACTCTGGGCTCCGTCCTGTTCCTCCAAGGAGGTCCCCAGAGCTAGTGGGACACCTGTTTCCTCTACCTGGAGTTCTTCCCTGTGTGTCTTCGCAGAACAGGCCCTCACCGCTGTTCGGGATTTGCTCCATTCTCCTAATTACACCTGGACATGGCCACTCTCTCCTGCCAGAGTCCTCTTCCCAGTGTCACGTCGTCTTCCAGCGCAGTGCATAAATCACAGCTTTTCCTGCTTGTCTTCATCTGATCCTCCTGCTGACTCGTGAGCTGCAGGAGGGCAGAACTCACCTCTGCTCTTTCCTTTGCTGACTCTCAGCACTAGGGCCACTGCTGAACACAGAAGGAGCCCAGGGCACTACATGTTTAACCAACCAGATGGATGAAGGGGAAGGGGTCCTCGTCAAATTAGCATTTAAAATAAAAGAGCCCGGCCTGGTGATGCAGGCTTGTAATCCCAGCACTTGGGAGGCTGAGACCGGAGGATCCTGATTTGTGGCCAGCCTTAGCTGCTTAGTGAGGCCCTCCCTAATTTAGTGAGACCCTGTTTCAAACTAAATAATAGAAAATAGGACTGGGGGTGTAGCTCAGAGGTAGAATGACCCTGGTTCAATCCCCAGTAATGCAAAAATAAATAAATAAATAAATAAAAGAGCTGGGCATGGTGGCCCATGCTTGTAATCCTGTAATCTCAGCACTTGGGAGGCTGAGACCAGAGGATCCAGGTTCATGGCCATCCTCAGCTACTTAGTGAGGCCATCCTCCACAACTTAGTGAGACCCTATTTCAAAAGAAAGAATAAAAAATAGGGCTGGGGGTGTAGCTCAGAGGTAGAATGTCCCTGGGTTTAATCCCCAGTACCACAAAAAACGAAATAAAACAAAACAAAAGGCTCTCACTCTGGTGTTAGGGGGAAATTTCCCTTCCATGCCCCAGAATGAACAAACAAACCACCTTTCCTGTGCCCATCCCCTCCTTGTTTCATTTCAAATGGAGCAGAGGAGGGTTCTTGCTTCCCTCTGAAGCCAGCTGAGTAGAGGTGAAAGATTACGAGGCTTTCAGACCAGCAACTTCCTGAAGCAGTGGACTACAGTGAGAGGGAGTTATGAATCTGGGCAGAAGCGATTTTTGAATGTTGAGTAGTTCTTGTTATTCCAAAGTCAAGCTTGTGACAGAGAGATTTGCTGAGGGATGGATGTAGGTAGGGGAAATCCTACTGATGAGGAATCCAGGTACCTGGGAGGATCTGGTAACCTGAGCCAAAACAGGATAAAGTTGGCATTTGGACGGGCAAGGTACAGAAGGTCAGCAGATGACACTGGGTGGCATGAGGTGACCATATGGCTGAAGCCTCACAGATCAGCTCTGGATATGAGGGAAGAAAGCAAAGGTCTAGAAGGTTCACAAGGAGCCAAGCGCTCCCACACTTGCCTCCTGTCTCATGATGCCCTGGGTGAAAGTCAGCAACCAATGCCCGCCACAGGGGGCGTGAGGCAGCGCAAGTCCTCAGGGACACACAGTTTCATTTCAGGCAAGGGGAGGCAGAGGGTACTTTTGGGAGTTCCCTGATTGTCAAGTGAGAATTGCAAGGGACACAGTGCATGGCTGGGAGCTAGCAGAAGGATTAGGGGCGAGGCAGAACAGAGCTTGGTGGGAGGTCTGGGAAGAGTGGGGGAAAACACGGTGAGAGCTGTTAGACCCCAGTACTCACATTTTAGCCTGTGTGCTGCTGCACAGGGTGGAGCAGGGATGGTTTTCAAGGCTTCGCTTCAGCTTGCGTGGCTATAAACAGAGACCAGGGGTGGGGTGGAGTTGGCTTCATGCTGTTATAGCCGAGGGTTCACCTGTGGCTTGCAAGTGAAACTCTGTCTGAGAAGCTGAGGTCAGGGCTGTGTGCCCTTGTTTGGCTGCTTACGGCACGGCACCTGCATTGCATGTAGCTGTGGCTGGGGCAAGAGGAGAAGCCAATCTGAGCTACAGACTTCTCCCTGCCTGCCCGTCTCCACAGCAGGAGCCCGAGGCTTCCTGAGAGCCAGTTTCCTGGTTGGACAGTTCTAGTGGTCAGAAGCCCCACAATGGCAGGAACCTGCCCTCAACTTTCCAGCTCTCCGTCCTAGATTATTCCTGGATGCCTCGTCAGGACACTCAAAGCCTTTCAGGCTCTAGGTTAAGGAGCCTCAGTTTCTCCAACTATTTCTCATGGGACAAGCTTTTAAAGAAAAAGAAATGCTATCTTAAAAGTCCGCGCATTTCTACTGCAACACATTACTGGAATTTCAGTGCATAGACATCCCTGTTTGTTCTGAATCTTGTGTGACTAGCATGCAGCTGGGTCATGGAAAGAGGGCATCTGCACACTTGTTTGTGAGCATTCACAGTTGCACACGCCTATGTCTGTGGGTGTTAATGGTTGCACAGATATGTGCTTATGGGCACACATACCTGCTTGACTAAACAAATGGGCAGGCAGGCGTGGGGAGCAGTCCTGGGGTTCCTGGGCTTTGGGGATGGCTTCTGGTTCTTTGCTTCTTTTTGTATCTCTTTCCCTGAAGCATAAAAGTGGAATTTCTGCTGAGTGTCAGCGCCTTCTGCTTCACTGGCCTCTTAGATGTTCTCCTTTCTCCCAGGGGTCCACGCTGCCGAGTCCTAGGAACTGTTTGTGTACCCAAGGCCCTTGAACATCCCCTGAAGGGCTCTTGGTTGCTGCTGGCAGTGTTCACACTGATTTACGGGTCAGTGTTGACTGAAGTTCCCTTGTCTCTGTAACCCATTTCCCCTTCTCCTGTGTGTCCTGAAAGTACAGTGGAAATGGTAGGTGTTATACTCCTGCCTGGTCCATCCCTGATGGACAGTAGAGCCTGGCTTCAGAGGAGGAGGAGGGAGAAACAGTGCAGGGGACGCAGTCTACATTGATTATTATAAATAATACACACCAGTTCCTATCATGCAGTTGGCTTATCAAATCTGAATAAATACCTCTTAGCCAGCTAACACATGATTATTTATTTATGTATTTATGTATTTATTCATTTTGTGGCACTAGAGAGTGAACCCAGGGACATTCTACCTCTGAGCTACATCCCCATCCCTATTTTTAATTAATTAATCAACTAATTAATTAATTAACTTACTTATTTTGCAGTACTGGGGATTGAACCCAGGGACATTCTACTCCTGAGCTATACCCCCAGCCCTATTTTTTATTCTTTCCTTTGAAACAGGGTCTCACTAAGTGGCTGGTCACGAAGCCGGATCCTCCTGTCTCAACCTCCCAAGTACTGGGATTACAAGCGTGGGCCACCATGCCCGGCCTTATTTAGGGTTTTAAAAATATGTCCAGAATATTTCATGCATCCTTTCCTTTAATGAAGAAAATACTAGAAGACACTGGGGACCGTGGGAGAAGGCATTGGGGAGCCATTATGAGCATGAAGTGCGGCTAGCCCTTCCCTTCCCCTCCACAGCACCCCAAAACCCCAGAAGTTCCCTAACACTTGAAGAGCCTTTTCACTCTTCCAAGTAACCAAAGTCAAGAATTTGCATGCGGATGTAGTCTCCCTTCTTTTTTTTTTAAATTTAATTTAATTTTTTTTATTTATATTTTCAGCATGGATTTTTTATATACTTCTTGAGTACAACAGGGTTACATAACCATTTATGACATATCAATCATTGTCAGATCACAAACAGCACTACTTCTTGGTTTTACACGTATAGCCCACATTCTTAACATAGCCTGGTAAAGCAAACTTTTGTCATCACATTAACTGCTTTGGGGGCTCAGCACGAATGCCCGCCTAACTTGATTGATGATTTCCAGGGCCCCAGAGGGACATTTTCATCTCATTATGATACTCAATTTGTGGACCATGACACTGGGAACCAGAAGAACCAGAGGCACCTCTAAAAAGAAGAGCTGAGGTTTTGAATCCCCAGGACCAGATACTTTTCAGAATCCTATACTACGAGTCATATCTAATGCTGTGTATGGAAATTGCTGAGGTCTCTATTATGGACCAGATACCAAGACTCTTGAACAAAAGTACATATTCATTTATACACATTAGAAAATGCAAAACAACAAAAAATCATATCCCTCAAAATTATTTCTAAATTTTTGAAAATTTAGATTTGTCTTATGTAGGAATAGAGATTATATGCACTGACATGAGCAAAATAAATTCCTTTGTGCACATTGAACCCTTTTGTCCTGATTGTTTGCCAGTAATTGAATAAACAGATATTTGCTCTGGAGACCTCTAGTCACTTGCTGTAGGCCAAAGTCCAAGTATGTCCAAATGCAAGCATATTGCTAAGACAAAGATTTCTCAGCCCACCCTGCTATGATGGGTCAATAAGAGAGACAAAGGTCAGGGTCAAGGTCAGCAATCAGATTCTGGCCATTCAGAATGGCTCAAGACTGAGTAATTCACTCAGTCCCCAAATAAGTAGACTGGAGTGGTCAGTAGATACTGACAAGACTTGAGTTCCATCAAGGATCTCATAGTTCCTGAGTCATGGTCTCAAGTTAAACAGATAGTAATTCTTAACATCTTGCTAATCATTTCCTAACTAATGACCTGAGAGCTCACTGGGTTTGGCATTTTGCTGGGATTTGGGGCATAAATAGGAAGAAGATGGGATGTGTGGGTCTTGTCTCTGTTGCCCAGGTCTACCCAAAGACAGGCTGTCTTGAAAGCAAGGATGGCAATGTGGTGCTGCCAGTAGGAAATGGTGGCTAGACCTAGGCACTTAGACAATAGTCAGTGCCCTCCACTGAAGTCAGGGAAGGGAACCGGGGAGGGGAGGGAGGGGACCTTTGAGGAACAGATGTAAGGCATGAGTCTGGGCTTTGGGGTGGGCAAGAGACTCTGGATCCTTGCTGGCCAATTGTCAGGGCAGAACCTAGGGAAGGCCATGCACCCTCTGTGAGCCTGTGAAGGAAAACGTGAGCCTGTTTAGCAAAATGAGCAGGGCCGTGCTGAGGGCTCACAGAGCTTGGAGACCAGGTGGCTGCCTGCATTGTTTAGCACCACATGGCAGTGCTTGGTGGCTCCTAGCTGTACTGTTTTCCTTGCAAAGGGAAGTACTTTTTTGCAACAGCAAGGCTGTTGTCCTGTGGTGAGTGTTTTTGTGCCCACAGGTGCCAAGGGGCAATCTCTTCCCGGGCTCTGACCTTGTAGGACATGGTGACTGCTGCCCATGAAACTCCAGGGCAGGGAGAGCACAAGGAAGGGCTGGGTCTCCAGCCACCAGGGATGATATTGCCCCAAATCGTGAACATGCAGCCACAAATTTCAACTCATGATGCCTGATTGCAGGTGATGGAGAATCTCAAGAAAAGGCAGCTGGTAATAAAAGTGAGCCTCAGCCAGTGTCTGGCTGCAAAATAAGAGCAGCTGGAGAAAGACAGAGATAGAGAGAAGGGGGGGGGGTAGAAAGGGAGGGAGGAAGGGAGGGAGAGAAAGAAGGAGAGAGAGGGGGAGAGAGAGAGAGATTGTCTGGAGACAGATTGAGTGAGAACAAGCCATCAAACAGCTGGTTACTAACCTCCCAGGGAGGGGCATGCGCAGATTCAAGCTGAAACTCCATGTAAGTTAGTTCATCGGAGCTTTGCCAAGCGATCTCTGCAGGCTTCTCTCAAGGATTTGGGGCTTTTCCTCTTTCTTCTTTCTGATCAGTTCACTTCTTGTTTATATAGTGGCATCGGTTTGTTAAACTTCCTGACCCAGGTCTTCTTGCCCAGACCCCAGAGCTTTTTCAGGAATGATGATAATGATCTTATTAATATTAGCAACAAGATCCAACAATGTACCTTTGCTGTCCTCTTCCTTCCGTGTGCTGCCTTGTTTAATTCTCACAGCTTCGCTGAAAGGTGAGCCCCCACCTCCTCAGGACGGTGTGACCCCACAGCCCTTGCTCTGCCCTGTCACTCACTTGAGTCAGCATGGAATTCTGCAGGATCACCTGCCTCATGTATGATCTCTTGTTTCAAACCCTCTCCATTGTTACTTCAGCGTTCATATCTTAGTCCCATGCAGCCAATGGGATGTTTTATTATTTATTTCTTTTCTATGTGTGTGTGTGTGTGTGTGTGTGTGTGTGTGTGTGTGTGTGTGTGTGAACATATTGCAGAAATAATGTGATTGATGAGGAAATGGAAATTTTTACATAAACAAGGAAATCCCTTGAAATTTCTAAAATGTCTTCGGGCACCTGGTAGTTTTCATATCAGAATGCAATTAAGAGACATATGGGGCCAAGGATGAGGGAAATAAATCAGGGTTGTGAAAGTTTCTTCTCAGAAGAGACACATTCCAGTAGAAGGAGCTGGGAATCGCTCAGGGGGGAACAGTTGGCAAGAGCATTTCTTCATTTTCATCTCTATCATCCACCCACCCACCCACCCACCATCCATCCATCTGTCCCTCTGTCTATCCGTCCTCTCTCTGTCCGTTACTCCTTCAATCTATTTGTTTATAAAGGTGTTAGTGGTAGCCTATACATGAAGCCTGGCTGTACTAGATGGTGTGTGTGTGTGTGTGTGTGTGTGTGTGCACATGAGTGTGTCCTTGCAGGAAGGAGAGAGCATGGAAGGTAACATCCTCTAAAGGGGAGGACGTCTAGAACACCTTATGTGTTTTGAGTACACACAGTATGCGGGTTCTTCTCCAACATGATCTCAGCTTTTCCCTACAACAGACCTACCAGATGAGTGTGACTGTTCATCTTTGGCAGATGGGAAGCTGAGGCTCAGAGAGGTGAAATGACAGGACTTACACCCAGGTCTGACTCCAAAGATCATAACTCCCCATTGAAGCAGAATTCCTTTTACTGTGATTTTCTTTATTAGGATAGTAATAGCAATACAAATATTAATCTGTATTGATAAGCTATTACCGAAGTCTAGTTCTGGACTGTGCTAAATTTGGTGCATGGCACCCTCACTAAACCCTATGGTTTGGGCCTAATTGTTTATTTGCATATTATAAGTGAGAAAATGTTAGCTTAGAGAGGTTAAGTAATTTTCTCAAGGTCACACAGCTGGGGAGAAATGGCTCTGATATGCAAATTAAGCTCTGTTTGATTTTGCAGTTGGAGCCCTTAACCACCATACATACCCACTGTGGTAGAAGGTATCTTGGGCTATGTATTTATATAGTAACAAATTCTAGAATATATGTTTGAGCCCCAAATATGGATTTGTAGTCCCTCATTCCCTATCCTGCACTCCAGCCACACTCAGCTCTCCAGGATCCACACATGTGTTCCAGGATGCACCTCTCTGCATTTCCCCAGCTGCCTCTCCACCTTAAGTGCCTTTCCCTCGTTCTCAGCCTAGCCAAGACCTCCCTGTTCTTTAAGGATGAGCCAAGATGCCATGTAAACTTCTTTGGTTCTAATTTACACTTGTAAAATGAGTCAAGTCCTGAATTAGTCAGGTGAGCGCATGCATAGAAATTTGCAACAGGCACAGGATTTCATTACAAAGCATCTCTGCATGGGGATCTCCATTATTCCTGGGTCAAAGTCTGCATTCTAACACGGTGGCTCTCCGGGAAATGTTGGTCACAGTTCCAGTTGAGCTCCTCTGAGACAAGCATTTCAACAAGGCCCTGCTAAAAACCGATGATATCAAAGATGCCACTGTTTGCTCCAGCTAATCTACTGTCTCCATTGGCTCTGTGCTCTGTGCTCACACTGATATTTCTTAAAATGCAAAATCTGTCCTGAATTCTTACTATCTTTTAGCTACTTTTAGCTTCAAATTCACTCCTACCAGCCAGGTGTGGTGGTGCATGCTCGTAATCCCAGTACTTGGGAGGCTGAGACCAGAGGATCCAGGTTCCCCACCAGGCTCAGCTACTTAGTGAGGCCCTCCACAACTTAGTGAGACCCTGTTTCAAAAATAAAGAATAAAAAAAAATAGGGCTGGGGGTATAGCTCAAATATCCCTGGGTTCAATCCCCAGTACCTAAAAAAAAAAAAAATTCATTCCTAACTTGGGCCATTCTCACCTGCTGAAGGCACATCTCCTTACCTGAGCCAATCCTGCCCCTCACCTCAGCCTCCTGGAAGCCCTGAGTGCCTTCTTAGGATTATGGAACTAGGCATTCTTCTAAGCTCCTTGAGAGCACAGCCTGTTTTATCGTCCAACCCTGCATTCCTCACAACTAATTTTAAAGAGATAAAAATGAAAGCTAAGGAAGGCAAATGAACTGCTCAGGTCATGCACCATCTCTAAGAGGCACATCCAGTGTCTGGCATAGTCTGAAGTCAAAGCCAGAGTGCTTGGGTTGCATGATGCGCCTTCCTTTCATACTGTTGATCACTCCATATGAAAGACTTGGAGCTCCTTTGCTCCCTGACCTGGCTTGTCCCCTCGACTACTTGGAACTGCTTGGAACCAGTTGTGAATTTTGGTCTTGCCAATTAGAAAAGTCCTCTCAAAGAGACCCCTGCCACAGTCTGCTACTGCTTTGCAGATTTTCTGGTCTGCGGTTTTAAATTACCCATGTCATTTCAAGCTGCGTGAGTTGCTGGCAGGCCTGCTTTGACCGAAGCTCATTTAATCTAGCATCACAAATGCGGAGAAAATCAAATGCTGTCTCACATCCAAAGGGAAGAGAACCAGTGCCCGGGGGGCCTGCACCATGCTCCAGGCATCTGGCATGAAGGAACTTTTACCCGCAGGTGGTGCTTTTCTGGGTGACAGAGAAACTAGCACCTGCCACTTTCTGAGAGCAAGACTGACACATGGATGGCCACTGATGCACATTAGAACCCCCATCTGAGTTGACTCATTAGGAAAAGCAGGTCTTCCGGCTTCTGGGAATAAAGTCAGCAGAGGGAGATGAGGGATGGGGAGGCGCTTCTCATTTTCCCAGAAGTTGGGCAATCTCATTTTTTTTCCCCCAATGGTACTTTATTTTTTATTTTGAAACAGGATCTCACTAACTTGCTGAGGGTCTTGCTAAGTTGCTGAGGCTGACGTGGAACCTGTGATCTTCCTATCTTAATCTTCCAAGTACTGTGACTACAGACATGCCCTCCTGTACCTGGCTCATATTTTTAATCTATAACACTAAGCTAGTTGTGTTATTGATGCAAGTTCCTTAAGGGACCTACTTTTCCCAATACAAATTTGTTCTGACTGTATTCGAATAGAAATGCAAAAATAACAAGAGCAATAATAATGCCCACCATTTACAGATACCAGTTTTGATTAACATTTATTTTAATTTCTATACTAACTCTGAACTGTAACTGCTATCTCCATTTGCAAACAAAATAGCTGAAGTTTGTAGAGTTTAGTCTGAAGTTGCCAGAAAAAGCATCATTGTTTTTATTCCTGCTATGGTTTTGTTTTGACTCATATGAATGAGAAAAGAAGGTAAGAGATGAAGTTATATCCATTTTGTTCTGACTTCCAACTCTGCATACAAAAGGCACACATTTCTTAGAGGTCATTCTTCCCTTCCCCTTGCAGGAGAATTATCCCAGGAGCCTAATTAACATAGCTTTATTCATTCAGATCTCACTAAACAATAAAACATGCTTTCCCCGAAGGCTCAACAGTGAATTTCTTAGAATTGTTCCAGATTGCACATTTATTTACTCTGCTTGGGTTTTGAATTGCTCTTGCTTAGAAGGATGGGGTGTGGTAGAGATGGAGGAGTAAGGGAACAGTAGCGTCCTGATAAATGTTTAAAAACTGGCTCTTACAAAAGATTTGTAACTTGTGTCAATTTCCATGCTGTGACTCTTCCCCCCATGGTCAATTTCAAGATATCAACATCAAGTTCAGAAACCAGAGTTGTGTGCAATCAACACACCACTGGCTGGTAGGGGAAAACCACTAAAAAATTCAATAACTCTGTTCATGGGCTTCTGTAGACATTCAACTTAAAAACAATTTGCTTGAACAAATGTTTAAGTGCCTGCAACTCAGATCTCTCATTTACTAGTTGAGATATTGGCCATGCAACTTACATTTTCTGAATTAGTTTTTTTTAATCCAAGAGGATTAATGATCTCTGCAGATTATGATCCTCTAGCCCTAAAGAAGTGATACAATGAAGAATAAGAAAGGAATAAGAAAAGGCTTCAGAGTAAAATCAGATGAAAAAGTCTGGGGGAAAGAAAGATTTCTAATTTGTGTACAGTACTTGGGACTGATGGAGACCAGTTGGCATGGGCCTCTACATTTGGATTTGGACCATAGTAGAGAATTTGAATACTAAATTTAGTTGGTGCCTCATGGGAGAGACACTGGGGACCTCTGAGGGTGGAGTTCTCATCCTTTCGTATTTAACACCTGTACCTTTACATTCAAAATGGATTTGATTTCCTTGGGCTGCATTTAGTCAAGTCTTGCTTTTCCATACGATGATCCGACGATCACTGATGTAACTGAAGTGTTTACACTCATATAATTCTCAGAATGGTTGAGCTTAGGTCTTCCATCCTGCTGTTTTCTCTTTATTCCCCTTTTCCTTCGTTTACCATTTTCACTTCTTTTCTACCTTTCAAGAATCATTATTTTTAATTTCACTTTATTTTCGTGATTGGCCTGTGCTTTATTGTCTGTCTGGTGGGTGTGGTTCTGTTTTAGTGGTTATAATAGGATACCCGACAGACACTCATCACTGTCCCACATCAGAGCACGTCCCTTGCTGCATGAAGTCTGTTCCTCTGTGCTACAGTTGTCATACATTTTACTTCTACAGCAGCTATAACTCCTCCATGTATTTGCTATCACCCTTTCTTGAAACAGTCAATTTTAAAGGAGATTATAAAAATGAAAAAGCATACATCTGCCATTTCTATTTGTATTTATTTATTTATTTATTTATTTATTTATTTATTTATTTATTTATTTATTTATTAGATCTGAGTTTTCCCCTGGCATCATTTTCTTATCTCAAGAATTTCCCTTAATATTCCTAGACATACCTTAAGAAGCAGAGTGGTCTTGAAACTGCGTTATCTGGACTGCCCGCTGATAATAGACTCTTTGCTTATGTTCAACTGAAAATGTCTTTATTTTTAAAAGATGTTTTAATTAGTGTGGAACTCTTGAGAAACATCTCCATTTCTGTGCATTCAGCTCTCTTTCCATTATTTTTTGGATACTAAGTTGCTGATGAGAAGTTGGCTGTCATTCATATCTTTCTTTTTCTGAACTTAAGGTATTTTCCAATTCCCAGCTGTTTTTATTTGTTGTTGATGTGTGTGTGTGTGTATGTGTGTGTGTGTGTGTGTGTGTGTGTGCACATGCATGTGTGTATTTAAATTTTTACATATCAATTTTTTTTGGTTATGTGAGTTTGTTGTGTCTTACTCTAATTTTCTTCATTTTATGGTTCTTTTGCTTGGGATTTTTTGAGTTTTTGGAATCTGTGGGTTATAAATTATATCAAATTTGAAAAGAACATGGTTATTGTTTATTCAGATTAAATTTCGTTGGCTTTACCCTCCCCTTTTCTCTAGGATTCCAATTGTACATTAGGGTGCAGCTCACTAAAGTTCTTCCTTTTTTTCTTTCTCTTTATGCTTCATTTTGGGTAATTTTTACTGCTATACCTCTTAAGGTCTTTTGCATTGTGTGATGTACTATTAATATCATCTGGTATGTTGTTGTTGTTGCTTTAGCTGTTTTTTTGTCTCTTTGTTTTGTTTGTTTGTTTGGGGAAGTTGGTACTGAAGATTGAACCCAGATTCATTCTATCTCTGAGCTACACCCCAGCCATCATCATAATCATCATCATCATAATTATTATTATTATTATTATTATTATTGTTATTTGAAACAGAGTCTCTCTAAGTGCTGAGGCTGGCCTCAAGCCTATGATCCTCCTGTTTCAGCCTCCCAAATGCTGGGGTTGCAGGAGTGCACCACCACACCTGGTTCATCTGGTTTACTTTAAAATTTAGGTCATTTTTCATCTCTAGAAGTTTATCTTGGGCCATTTCTATGTCTTTTATTTTTTTACTCATCATGTTCAAGGTTAAATATGCTTTAGTTGGATATACACAGTATCTATAAAATAGCTCTTTTTAAGGGAGGGGTGAAGGATTGCTGAACATCAAACCCAAGGCCTCTTGAATAATTATTTAAAAATTCCTGGTGATAATTTTATCATTAAAATTAGAATCATTTGGGAGTTCTTTTATGGATATGTATTCTCTTTGTCATATTTTTATTTGTCTTTGCACTCATTATAATTGCTTTTTAAATTGAATGTCAGTATTGTGATTTTCATGTTGTTATTTCCTAGATTTTTTTTATAATCTGAATACTGTATTTTGGACCAGGATGAAATAAAGTTATTTGAAATCTGTTTAATCATTTTGAGTTTTTTATTTTTATTTTTTAGCTTTGTGATGATGGTTCCAAGTGACCTTAAATGTCTGCTAATTTTCCCACATTACTAATGTATTACCTCCTGAACAATATATTCGCTGCCTTATAAATTAAGGTTTCCTTTAATTAAAAACTGTCCCCAGCCTTTATGTGAAGTTCTAGCAGTGGCTTCATAACATGGAAAACACCCAGATACCTGGAACTAAATTCTAGTCCTAGACTTCCTTCTCATAGTCTTTCTCACTTGTGAATAATGTTCCAAATATTTTGTGTTTAAGCCTTCTTTTTATTATTATTGGTGCATTGTAATCATACACCTTTGTTAGGTATAAGCTGGTAAAGGCATACACACCCACATCTCTCATGTAGCCGTTCCCCAATTCCAGCCCCATTCCCTCCCTCTCCCTCCTTCTCAAGCTCAGTTTAGTGATTGACTTTGATATGATTGTGAAAGTAAATCATGTGCATTAGGGTGCCCCCCCCCCCCAGCACCTTCAGTTAAGTCACCTTCTTTGCTCATCTAAAGTTTCTCTTTCTTTGTCTAGAGTCCCTCTTCTGCATATTAGGGAGAACATATGATTTTTTTACTTTTTGTTACTGACTAATCTCACTTAGCATAATATTTTCCAGATCCATCCATTTCCCTGAAAATGACATGATTTTGTTCTTCTTTATGGCTGAGTAAAATTCCATTGTGTACATATCCCATAGTTTTATAATCCATTCATCTGTTGATGGACATCTTGGCTGGTTCCATAGGTTGACAATTGTGAATTGTGCAGCTATGAACATAGATACACATGCGTCAGTATGATAGTTTGGTTTCCATTCTTTTGGGTAGATACTCAGAAGTGGTATTGCTGGATCATATGGTAGGTTCATTCCCATTCGCCTGAGGATCCTCCATACTGTTTTCCAAAGTGGCTGCACTAATCTGGAATCCCACCAACAGTGTATTAGGTTTTCCACTTCTCCACAACCTCGCCAGTATTTCTTGTTATTTCTGTTCTTGATGATTGCCATTCTAATTGGGGTTAGGTGAAATCTCAGGGTAGTTTTGATTTGCATCTCTCTGATTGCTAATGATGTGAAACATTTCCTCATACATTTATTGGCCATTTGTATTTCTTCTTTTGTGAAGTGTCTATTTAGATCATTTTTATCTAAACATTCTAATAGATAAAATAATGATGTTTAATTGATTGGTTCTATAGTTATGATAGGCTGCACTGTGTAGTGATTAAGAGCATATGTGTGCGAATCAGAATTCCTTGGTTTCTATCTCAGCTATACAACTGTGCACATGGTAGAACCTTGGGAAATGAATTACTGTCCATTGATCTCATTTCACTTTTTAAAAGCAATGTGATTATAGTGGTTTCTGTCACACAGGGAGACTCTATTGATTACATGAGATGATTTGTGAATGGCCTTGATGAAGTTCTTAGAAAATAATGTTAAAAATCAAAGTGGTAGCTGTTGGTTATTTCTTTCATTCTAGGTTAATACAGTTTGGGGAAATCATGGAAAATACTAATAGCTATTCTTAAATATTTATGTAGCAAAAGGAGGGAAGTTTGTAATATTCTTCAGTTACACCCATTTTCCTAAAAATCGCATAATTTTGTTCTTTGCAACTGAGTAGGATTCCATTGTATGTATATCCCATAACTTTGTTACCATTCATCTGTTGATGGGCACCTAATTTGTATTTTATGATTCCCTGAAAATGATAGATAAAACTGGTCAATTTCCTTTAAGGAATTGAATGTAATACTACACACTGGACTGAGATCTACTTTATTTAGGAGGCATGTGACCTTAGGATTTTGAAAACTGATTACACTTCAATTCTTTACCTATGATTGAGAATGATAATGCATTATTCATAGAATTTCTGTGAACATTAAATATGATTTCTGTTAGTATGAATGCAAAATAGTTTCATATGCAAAACATTAAAATAATAGCAGAGGGGCCAGAGCAGTGATTTGCAGTTTCTGCTTGACTACTTGTTCCCTTAAATTTTTTAGGACAGGCAACATGCACAGAATTAAGCAGGAAACACTTTACTGTCACCTGGGGCTTTGGCTTCAAACCCTGCTGGAGAATGCCAATAAGTTAGGTTCAGTAACATGAAGAAAACCTTTTTCTTTCATTAAGTTACTTTAAACTGTGGTGTATAAAAAACAAATAACAACTCTTCCCTATCTCTGCATAAAATCCCAACCTAGATTTGTAGATTTTAATGGTTCTCATGAAAGGAAAAGCTCTATCCCCTTGCCAGAAAACAAATGAAGTAATCAGACTGCCTATACCATGCTTTTTTGAGTTTTCACCTACACAAAATATGACCCAGGATGGTCCTAGAATCAGATTGTATCAGTAAGGATTGTGTTTGGCTTCATATAACCAGGCACATGACTAATCCTGGCTTCAATATCATAAGTTGCCACAAGCAATCCAGAAGTAGACAGCACAGACTTGTCACTGAAGATACCAAGGACCAAGAATTTCCTTTGCCCAGCCATCTTTACCACACGGCCGTCATTCTCAGAATTGAAAGATGTTTCGTAGCATCCACACTGTACTTTACATGTCCAGTTGGAAGACAAATTTAGAAAAAAGACAAACAGTCCAAAGGGCGAGAATGGGTTTCTTCATTTCCCAGTGTATATGTTTAACCTATTAGCCAAGAGGGGATCATAAGATTCTTCTAGCTGCAAGGGAATCAGATACAAGTAGGTATTTTTAAGGAAGCATCTTACTTTCCCTGTGAAACCTGGTTTTGCTTTCCTAAGTAGTAGGGGATAATGGATACTGAGCAGAGCATGAACCACAGTGCACATTCCACATCAACAAGAAGACAGAGGTCAAGGACTGTGTTGGACCATTTCAGTAGACATCAGTGGAATCCAAATGAATTATTAGCATCAGTATTATTATGATACATATTATGGTTTGATCATACAAAGTATCCAAACAAGTTCTGCTGAAATATTGGAATGACCTTTTCTAAAAAATAAATAAACAACAAAGCTCAGTATTTGCATTCAAGTCCACTAGCATCCAACAGAATGGTTTATAGTCCTATCGTGGTGGGTGAATCCTTACCTAACAGATGGATGCATCCTTATGTGTACACTGTATAATAAAAACATAGCCAGGTGTGGTGGCGCACGCTTGTAATCCCAGCATTCGGGAGGCTGAGACCGAAGGATCCAGGTTCGCGGCCAGCCTCAGCTACATAGTGAGGCACTCCAAAACTTAGTGAGACTCGGTTTCAAAATAAAGAATAAAAAAAAATAGGGCTAGGGGTATAGCTAGGAGGTAGAATGCCTCTGAGTTCAATCGCCAGTACCACACACAAAAAAAAAAAAAAAAAAAAAAAAAAATATATATATATATATATATATATATATAATTTCCTGGGTCTTGTCTTTTGTAGTATTTGGAACACCAAGACCTCCCTTATTGGCAAGAATTCCCTTAGTATCAATGCATTGGCAGCTCTCAGGTCGAAGCCAGCTAGGTGAGACTCATTTCCCAGGAAATGCCAGGTTTCTTCTGGGAAGGGATCTGGTAGAGGCAGTGAGTGTGG
>PVLC010004354.1:43095-86025 GCA_004027655.1 Graphiurus murinus
GTACTGGGGATTGAACTCAGGGGCATTCTACCTCCAAGCTATACCCCCAGCCCTATTTTTTATTCTTTATTTTGAAACCGAGTCTCACTAAGTTGCGGAGTGCCTCACTAGGTAGCTGAGGCTGGCCGCGAACCCGGATCCTCCGGTCTCAGCCTCCCAAATGCTGGGATTACAAGCGTGCGCCACCACGCCCGGCTGGGCCATTGCATTTTTATGTCAAAGAGGAGACACCACTGACTGCATTGTTGCCGATTTTGCTATGGTGTTCCTGTTGTTAGGGCGAGTTCAAGGAGAGGACCCTTTGTGCTTAGCATAGGCTTTTCAGAGTCCACATGAAAAACCTTCCATGTTAAGCAACCCAGAGAAAGGTTTTCTCTAAGAAACTCAACCTTTGCAGGGTAATGGCACAGCACAGGGTACCCTTTCCCAACCAGAGTACGTTTAACTCAAGTCTCAAGTCCTCTGCCCACTAGCCCAATGTCGGTAAGGAATCTCTACAGTTGTCAGGTGAGGGGGGGGAGTGCATAGAGTCATTATGAGTATAAAATAAAGAAACTTATACAAATATGAACATGCTTTACAGGAAGTTGTGGTCATGAGTGCCATTTATAGAATTCTCACCATGTACAATATGTGTCTCTGTTCTTTAAAGAAAATATTCCTATTTCGGTATTTACTGTAAATGTAAGGAAAGTAGGTCTCTGTAAATTTAGAGTTCTTGAGAATTTTAACCTACATTTGTCTGGCTTTTTCCACTGTTCCTTCCTTAGTCTCATGGAGACCTACCCATCTTTGAAGTAGTCATGCTCACACTTTCTAGTGACCTTTGCTGGTGCTCACAATGTGCTCAGCTGTCTTGTTATCTTTGTGGTACGAGCAAAGACACATTACCTGTTCACAGAGGCCTCGACAGGTGGTAAGCAGAAAGAAAGAGAGGTGAGTAATTTATTACCAAAGAATGAGAATAAATTCAGGAGCCTAAAGTACCTTTGGGAAGGCATCTTCCTCATTTTTATTATTGGTGTCATAAAAACACTCATTTAGACGCAATAGTTGTCAGGTACTATAAGCACATTTCATATTTTTATCATTTAATTTTCATAGCACCACTATGAGGAACATTACTATCATTGCCATGCTCATGCATATTATATCTGAGGAAGTTAAGCATAGAGACATCAGATGATTTACTTGCGGATGCACAGTGAGGGAATAGAGAATCCCTTTCCAGCCATGACAGCATGGTCATGTTAGAGCAGAACTTTTCCATCTAGCGTCTACCATTTTGTATAATCAAATGGGTGTCATGGGCGTTCCTGAGCCTCAGTCCATCTGAGACTTGTTCCCTTCATTCTCTTCTTCCCAGCTGTGAGGACAGATTGGGATCACAGCTGCGGGAGGTGTGTGTTTCACACATGTCTCATGTAATAGTAGCAAATATATTGTATCTTTAACGAAATATGGAGTTGGACATCATATAATGCCCATGTTTACATGAACTATCCTGTTCATACCCCACATTGATTTTTCACGTGTATGGATTTCCTTACCTGTGGGGAAAGAAAGGCTTCGGAAAATAGTTATTCCTCACCTGTGGAGAAAGCAAAGCTTTGAGAAAAAGTTACCCCTTAAGCTTTCTTAATTAGCTCTGAGATTCACAAGCTCCAACCCCAGAGTATTAGTTTTTGACCTTTCTATGGGGAAGACTTGTATTTTAGGTCATGCCAAATGATGCTTGTTCTAAAGGGGTTGTTTCATAATACTGAAATAAAAGAGAGTATGGGATAATGTGATTTATCCCTATAGTCCCATTATAACCCATTACTTCTAGGTTACTAGTTTTATTTTAAAAAATGCATATATTCTGATCCTCTTGAAAAGTTGTAGAGGTTGAGATTGGATTGTGTTGTTCTATATTTTATTAATAAAATCTCTATTATTGGAATTTACACTAATTTATTCATTCATCTCTAGTTTATTGAAGGATAACTATGTGCCAGCACTGTGTTAACGCCTGGACATCCAGAAAAGGACAGTGCATGGTTTGTGCCCTTCAGCAGTTGGTGGTAGTTCGTATATCTATAATCACCTGAGAACAGATGCTGAGTTGATGTGTTCCTCTTCTTAGCACAGCTGTTAGAGCACCAAGGAATTCACAAGAAGGCAAAGGTAGCATGCCTACTCTCAAGGTGCTTTTGAGAAAACAGAGGGGAATGCATACCACAATGATGGCATTAGAAAATGCGGGTTCAGAGCGAGAATGCAATGCAATTGGGCATGGGGCAGTAAAAGAGTGAGGAGAGACGTGAGATAAGCTTATGAAACATAAAGCATCTGGATTCACTTTCTCTAATATAAGAAGCTTGGCTTTTGTCAAATCCTCCTGCATTTTAATCCCCAGAATTTCCATTAACTAGTATGTTAGTCAGCTTTCTATGGCTGTGACAAATTTCTGAGATTAATCAAATCATAAGATGAGAGATTTATTTTGGCCCATGGTGGTGGGGGCAGTTTATCATGATGAAGGACATTTGTTCACATGATGATGGCTGGGAAGGAGAGAGAGGGAGGAAGTGGCCAAGTCCCAATATCCCCCTCAAGGGCATCCCCCCAGGGACCTAACCACCTTCCACTAGGCCCCTCCTCCTAAAATTCTAATTCCTCCTGATAGCATCATGGACTGGTGACCAAGCCTTTGACACATGGCCTTTCAGGGTACATTCAAGAGCCACACTGCAATGACTAGCTCTGTGACTACTGATAAATCTCTTAGCCTATCTGAGTTGTTGGCACTGGAGTAATCATTCCTATTAGCTTTGTTATGAGGAGGAAATTTGAAAGCCTACAGACATTAGTATTGCTGCTTTAACAAATTCCCACAATTTTAGTGGCTTAAAAAAATACATTTATTACATGAGAATTCTGGAGGCTAGAAATCTGAAATGTGTCTCACCATGATAAGATGGGGAAGTCAGCAGCGCTGCATACCTTTAGGGAGTCTCTGGTGAGAATCTGTTCCATCATCTTTCTGGTTTCTAGAGGCTGCTGCATGCTTTGCTGGTGGCTCCTTCCAGCTTCAAAGCCAGCAATGGCTGGTAGGGTCTCTCTCACACTGCATTAGTGCCATTCTCTCTCCCTCCCTCCCTCCCTCCCTCCCTCCTCCCTCCCTCCCTCCCTCCCTCACTCTGTCTCACCTTTTTCTTTCACTTATCTGTACCCCTGTGTTTGCATTGCATATATCCTGTTAATTCAGAATGATCTCCAGACCTCAAGACTATCTGGCTAGCAGCCTAAACTCCATCAGTAACCTTAATTCTGCCTTGCCTAATATATTCATAGGTTCTGAAGATTAGGATGCAGATGTCTTGAGGGAAAGCATCTGTAATGGTTTGGATTTGGAATGTCTCCCTATCCCTCACAGAAACAAGGTAGTAACATTGGAAGCAGGGCTTGGTTCCTAAGAAGGGGGCCCTAGCAGTGTGGCCTTGGGGATCATATATGGTTCTTTCCCCTCCTGGCTCACTCTTTGTGTCTGATCTCCATGATGTGAGGAGCAGAGTCCTTATGTTCTCCCTTTCTGCACTTTCTACCACCATGCCCTGAACTCCACAAACCTGGCCTCAAATGGACTGAACCTGAATCTCCAAAAAACTGTGAGCAAATGAATCTTCCTTCCTCTAAGCTGTGTGGTTATTTGTTTTGTATTATAGCAGTAAGAATGTTTATTGAAGCAGTAAAATTATGTCTACCATGTTATGGAAAGGGTATAGTTTAATATTGATTTTACTGATGGAAGTAAATAATAGGGTGGCTAATTGCATTCTTATTTCCACAAAGGAGTCCTGTGCAAATCTAGACTGCTCAAACATACCAACATCCTGAATGAAGTTGTCTATCTGGTCTTAGCTGTTCTGTTCATGAGGATTGGAATCATTGTACTTCTTCTCTTACCACTTGCTTAGTCTCCAAGTGTTTAAGCTAAATGCTCCTACTTTTACAGTATCATCCTTGAATAATCCTGGCTAGAAAGAAGGGCTCTACAATGGTTAAGTGATACTCATATTTAAATAATAAGGTTGTTCTTATAGATTTGCCCATATTACATACTATGTGAACTTGGACAATTATCTATATTTCTAGATGTTAATTATTTCATCTTTAGTGTAGAACCATGGTGAGTACGTGAAATATATCCTGTAGTGATCAAATGGTGTCATCAATGTCATGTATTAATGTGTGGTTTATGCATTTATGAACTGCCAAAAACTTCAAGTGATACCCAAGAGAATTACTAAAGGAGTTTAAGCATCTCATTTAATCTGGACACATCCAAATGTATCAACCTAATTGGAATGTATTTCTTTCAATGTATGCTTATAGAGCATGTAGATTTTAAGATGATGAATGATTCCATAAAGAAGGAGTCAATAAGATCAAGTGCTTTTAAGAAACATGAATTGAAAGAGGGCTTTGGCATTGGTTATAAAAGCAGTCTAATTTACACAACAAAGTGATTTTTTTTTGAAGTGTAAGAGGAAAAAAAGCATACATTTTTTCTGGAGTCTGAGTCCTAGTTGCCATTTCCTAGCTCCATGGATTTGACAAGGAGTTAGATCTCGCCAATGGCTCAGTTTCTTCTGGTTAATTCCTGAGATGATGCTATTTTTCACAGAGAATTTATGGGAGGTCAAGCAAGATTGCCAATGTAGAAGTTTCTAATACCCATCCTGGCATAGCGATGCTTAAAAACTCTGGAGCATAGTTGATCCTGCTTCAAGTACAGTCTGATAGAAAGGTAATGCATAGTCCCTGGAAATGACTGACCTATTATATATGGAGAAATAGCCATCAGGATATGGCCACTGTGAGTGCTGCTACGACTTATGCCTGTCCTTGTGGTGATGGCAAAACACAATGCACAGGAGGTAGAGCTAACATCTTGTATTTGTACAAGTAAGGGTTTTCCAATCATTGGCCCATAGGGACTTAGCTTGCAAACCTGTTTTATCTTGCTGACAAACTGCTTTATTATTAATGTTGTGGCCATGGTGGCTGCTCCTACTTGTTTTGCTGTTGCTGACGCTGCTGTTGTTGTTGTCATTGATTTATAAACCAATATTTAACATTTTGAAGAGATTTTATTTAAAGAATCAAATTTCGGTCTTCCCTACCTGCCCCCCCATTGAAGGAAATATCTAGCATCATGGAATCAATGTTTTTGCACAGTGGTGACTGGAAGCTGCTGAGTTACAGTGCCCCCTGTGGACGTGAGGACACCTTCTGCTATCAGAGTCACCTCACCGTCTATCAGATGACTTTCTTCAGGGTCACTTGTTACTTTGTGTCCATTGGGATTTCCTCTTAAGTGCATTTTCAGTTGGTATAACAATACTCAAGACTGGCTAATTTACAAAGAAAAAGAAGTTATTTCTTATATTCTTGGATGCCAGGAAGTCCAGTATGGAGGGGACGTATCGACTGAGGGCCTTGCTGATGGGAATTCCTCCTTTGAGTGCTGAGATCATGCAGGACATTACATGTTAAGGAAGATTACAAGAATCAGGAACAAACTGGCTTTTACAAAGGAAGCACCCTCAAGATGACCCATTAACTCAATTAATCCATTCAGGACCTGATCACTGCATAAAGGTCTCACCTGGCCCCACCTTAACTGTTCACA
The DNA here is from genome assembly GCA_004027655.1 of Graphiurus murinus. Classification (NCBI taxonomy): domain Eukaryota; kingdom Metazoa; phylum Chordata; class Mammalia; order Rodentia; family Gliridae; genus Graphiurus; species Graphiurus murinus. Next base: position 48,776 of record PVLC010004354.1, read on the forward strand.
ATGGAGATTAAATTACAACATTTGTTTTGGAGGGACATTCATAAAACAGCAGTAGTATAACTGTTTCTTGTTCATATTTCTATCAAAAGGGCAAAAAGAAAAACCTAAATTAGGTGGAATATAGTGCTTTTTAATTCTAATTTTGTTTGTGTTATATATTGTGGTAATCACACCTACAAGCTACTCTATTAGCATATTTTAAATATAATTAGCAATATAATATTGTCTACAGTCTATTCGTTGAACACGAGATATTAGTTTTATCCTACACACTTGCAAGGTTAAATATACATTGACATGCATGTTCTCATTTCTTACCCCAATTTCTTCTTTCTATACTTTGGTAACAGTCATTCTACTCTCTTTTGCTATGTATTGGACTTTTTTTTTTCTTTTTTTAAAATTTAGCATATAAGTAAGATAGTGCAGTATTTTTATTTCAGAGTTTGCTTCATTTCACTTTAGCATAATTCCCTTCCAGTTCATCTTGGCTGTCCCAAATGGCAATATATCATTTTTTGAAGGTTTTCTGTTGAGTTATATATAGATATTATGATTTATTTAGCTATTCATCCAGTCCATGGTCACTTACATTGTTTTCATATCTTGACTATTATGAAAAATGCTGCTATTAGCAAGAGAGTACATAGATAGCTCTAGGAATAGCTTATGTCATTTCTTTCAGGATTTACCAGCAAAATGATCATATGCTAGTTCTAGTTTTACTCTTTTGAGAAATCATCCTATTGTTTTACATAACGGCTATAGCAATTTTTACAAGGGTTCTCCTTTCTCTACATTCTTACTAACCCTTGTTATCTCTTACTTTTTTTCTTAAATTACAACTATCCTGACAAAACTATAATGGCATCTTGTTTTGGTTTTGATATGCTTTTCTCTGATAATTAGTGATATTGATACCTTTTTAGGCACCTGGTGGTCATTGGTCATTTGAATGTAATCTTTGGAAAAGTGTCTATTCAGGTGTTTTGGCCAATTTTAAATTTGATTATTTGTTTTGTTGTTGCTATTGAGTTGTATCGATTCCTTTTCTATTTCAGATATTAACCCCTTATCAGAGTTCTGTTTTGTAAATATCTTCTTCCATCTGCTGTTAATTTTGTTGATAAATTCTTTTGCCATATAGAAGCATATGTGAGGGTATGTGTGTATATGTGTGTGTACATGTATGTGTGCGTGTGTGTGTGTGTGTGTGTGTGTGTGTGTGTGTGTGTGCTGGTACTGGGGATTTAACCAAGTGGCATTCTACCTCTGAACTATACCCCATTCCTTTCTAATTTTTTATTTCAGAACAGGGTCTCACTAAGTTGCTAAGAGTCTTACTATGTTGCTAAGGCTGTCCTCAAACCTGCAATCCTCCTGTGTCAGCCTTCCAAATCCTGGGATTACAAACATGCACTACCATTCCTGGCTTTATAAAAGCTTTTTAAGGTTGATGTGCTCCTACTTATTTTTGTTTTCATTTTCTGTGTTTTGGGTGTCATATTCAAAAGATCATTGCCAAGACCAGTGTTAAGGCGGTTTTCCTATACTTTTTATTTTATGGGTTTTAGGTCTTACCTTTAATTTTTTAATACATTTTGAGTTAATTCTTGTGAGTTCATGGATATACTTGCACATTTTTTTGTATATGTGTATCCAGGAACAGTAGTATGTCCATGATGTCCTTGTCAAGTATTGGGTAGATTTATATATTATTAGTTTTATTTCTGGCCTTTCTTTTCAGTTCCATAGTTATATGGTTACATTTACCTTGCTCTTTTGATTACTCTAACTTTGGTATATAATCCACACCAGGAATTCTAATGCTCCATGCTTTGTTCTTCTTTCTCAAGGTTGTTTTCACTATTAACAATCTTTGGTAGTAGGTACCATATGTATTTAGAATTATTTTATCTTTTTCTATAAAAAACATTAATTGCAATTTTGATTGGCAGTATGCTGAATCTCTTTATTGCTTTGGGTAAAATGAACATCTTTTCATGAACTCATCTGTATGTCTGTTTTGGTGAAATATCCCTTCATGTGTTTTCCCACTTTCTGGTTTGTATTTATTATTAAGCTGTGAAAGTTTACATTTATTCCCTTGTCAGGTAGTTAATTCTTACTATCCACAGTAGTTATGTTCTATAAAATCACCATAAAGTAGCAAACACTGAGGCATTACTTCCAGGGGACATCCAAGGTTAGGTTCATGTGAGCCTCTGCCACATTTCCATCAGCACATCAACGCGTATCCTGTTTTATGTGTTTCTGTTTAAAGAAACCTAGTGCAACTTATATTTCTGATTCATTACTCAGCCAACAGCACCCTGTTTCTACTTGAATAAAACTCACCTAACATGCATACTTTCTCTTAGAGGCATGTCCTGCCCCTAGGAGCACTACTCAAAACTCCAGCTCTACCCCTGTGGCCATTTAAAACAGCAGAACCATCAGCAAATGCACAACAAATACAAAAGAAAAATTAAGCACAAAATAATTAGCAAGGAGGTTATTTGTTTGCAGGATTGTCCAACTTTGTATGGGAACCCTGCATACACTTTTTTTACCACTATGCTCCTATCTGTGAGTGACCACGAAGACACTGCTATCATTGTATTTTGGGGTCAACAAATTTTAATAGGTGGATGAACCCAGAAATATGAAATATAGAAATACTGAATAACACCTGCATGTGATTTGCAAATATTTTCCCCCATGCTGAAGGATATTTTAATCCTCTTAATAGCATCTTTCACAGAGCAAAAATGTTTAATTTTAATGAAATCAAATCTATCAATATTTTCTTTTATAGGTCATTCCTTTGAAGTCAAATCTAATAACTCTGCTTAGCTTCATATTTAGAATATGTTTAGAAGCTTTTGAATTTGTATCATAGTTTAATATTTTTATTTAAGTCCGTGTTTTATTTTGAGTTAATTTTTACATAAGCGGTGACATTAAATTTGAGGCTCATTTACTCATCATCATTGTTTTGCCTATGGGGGCCCAATTGCTTCAGGAAGATGTATCAAAAATGCAATTTTCCCTCTATTCAATTGAGTTTTCACATTTGTCAAAAATCACATGGGCGTATTTTTGCCCTTGTTACTACTGGAGATCTTCTCTGGTTGGGCTAGGGTGAGGGTATCCCTGGTGACATCTAGACTTTGCATTTGGCCTTAGCTGGGGTGGGTAGAGTTGGGGCCACTATAATCTCTGTGTGTCTTGGCTGGGTAGACGGTTATTGTCTGAAAGGTTTCCATCTTGCCAGGCTTCTTTCTTTCTGATCTTTTGGGGACTTTTCACCTGTGGCTGTTAGCCTCTCTGTTTTGTTGGCTTCTCCAGTATCCAATCTTAAGTATATCAGACAAAAAGGACATGCAGAGAACTTTCCACCATGGTTCTCCTTGTTTCCTGAGATTCTTAGCCTGTCCTCCATCTTTAAGAGACTGTTTTGTTTGCCTTACATTTTTTCCCTTGAGCTTGGTGGGATGGAGAGGGTAAAGTAGGTATACTCCATAGTTTGGAGGCAGAAGCCATGGCAAGTGGGTATCATTTTTTTTCTTTCATTTTGTAAATACAGAACCAAATTCAGAAGTTATATGATAAATCCAAAGTCACTTAGGTCACAAATATCACCCAAGTTACATGAAGCTAGGGGCAATACTTCTTGCTCAACATCTCTTCAGTTCATTTCATATATATCAAATAGATGTGGGACCCCAGCAGAGACATCACATGCCTGTTCACTATGCCTCTGAGTCACTGGCATAGTGCTCCCCTCCACCATGAGTTCAAGCCAGGGACACTGATGGCTCATGGTCCATTTTCCTTTGATTTCACTTTATTTTGCTCACATTCCATTTTACAATGGGTTTGAAATCAATGGAGGGGGGGACAATTATGATGTTCCCAAGTGTTTACAAGCAAAATGTTCACCACTTGTAGCAAAAGAGAGCCCATGAGAGAGTTTACAGAGAGAGTGGGAGCCTGCAGAGTATCCAGTATTAGGTAGGATGTATTGATTGTAGGATTAGGGAGTGATGTATTGAAAATCAGGTAAGATAAATGTACTTTAAAATATGTTTCACAACACCCCCAGAAATAACAACTGCTGCATCCTTTTAGGAGGTGTGCATGTGTGTTTGTGTGTGTTCATGTGTGTGTGTGTTTGGAGATGGTCTATATATGTTACAATATGAGAGAGACTCATTTTATATATGAATTTTTACCATGCTTATCACTACCATTTTTTCCTAAAATTGAGTGTAAGTCCATTCTAAAAATGATGAACTTTCCTGGGGAAAGAAAAACTACTCCTCTTAATGGAACTCTGTCACAGGATCCATCCATTTGTCTTCTATTACTACCACCTCCAATGTAGTTTGGTATTGTATGATTTCAAGACAACTTAACTTTTTCCCTCCATAGTGACCTCTTTCTTCTCCCTTCAACCCTTGCTCAAATGCATTTCCTTTTGCTGCTGGATGATTACTGACACTATATAGAAATATCCATGATTACTGACACTATATAGAAATATCCATGATTTCTGACACTATATAGAAATATCCATGGCTTCGTATGGCTTTCCAGATTAAGTCTACATACTTTTATAAGAAGTCAACACTAAGCAGTCAATTCTACAGCTGCATATCTTCTGTTCTTTTCTTAGGTATTACCAGATCCGAGTGACCTTGAAGGTGTCCTCAAGGATTGCCCATAGACTGAGTGCTTCCCTCGTGGGACAGACAGGTGAGTTGAATGAGGCAGTAGGCACTTGCCCAGTAGTAAACCTTCATCTGTCACTGGGTGTCCGGGTGTGACAGAGTACAAGGTGCATGGAGGAGCTCAGTAAATCACTGTCCAGGGCTGGATGCATTCATTTTGAAAGTAAAGGCCTGCTCTTGAAAGTGGCTATCTGTATAAATTATAGCAAGGTGGACCTGGCTGAGGAAAAAACACACTGTCCCAGGAGTGGCTGGTACTTGGGATAAGCTGGCTGTGGAGGAATGATTGAAGACAGGTTGGGGATAAAATGGCAGGAAGTGGCATCCAGGACATAGGTAGGAAGGAGCCTGTTGCGAAAGATCATATGATGACTGCTAGACTCAAAGGACTGAGTAAGTGGGCAGTCATGATGGCACTTGCCAGGCACAATGAGGAGTCTGAGAGCCATGCACCCCACATGTGGAGGAGTGCCAAGGACTGTCCAGATCCTAGTCTCCTGGAAGCTTAAATATTAAGTGGGTTCTGAGCAGGCACTCTGTAAGAGAATTGAGTCCGAAACATAGAACTGATTGTACAAGAAATAAAAAAGGCATAAGATTGTCTAGTAGAAATACAAAAAGTTATACTAGTAAGTTTCAGAGAACTGTGTAGAGTAGCAGTTTCCTTAAGATGAGAAAGGCTTAAAGGTAGAGGGAGGGAAAGTAAGGAGATAAAAAGTCAGAGCTGTACAAAATCTGTTTAACTTTAAAGAGTAGTCAAGGATCTTATAGAAATCAAATCCAGCAGAGCTAAGGGTTCTGGTCATAGCTACGCTTCCCCCATGTCTTTTGGAATCACCAATGGAATTATGGCAAGTGATGGCATGTGCATTTGAAGACCCACAAGTCAGGACTGTAGATGTGCCAGTCTGCTTGGCACCACCTTGTAGGAGGTTTGTGCATTTGGTGTGTGGCAGCAGCTCCTCAATTCAGCACAAGGACATCAGGCAAAGCCCATGGCTTTTGATCAATAGGCCAGCTCGTGTCTGCGATACACAAAAGGAAAGACACTGCTGGCCTCCTGCTCTGAAGCTGAGCCCAGTGAGCTAAGTAATAGTCTAGTCAGCACAGTCCCAAGATGTTCCTTCTCTTCCACTCCTCTCCTCCTTCCTGGGAATAAATCAGGCATCTGAGACTAGGAAAAGCGGCTAATTGCTGTCTTATGCCCAGAGTAGGATCAGGGAGATTCAGGAATCCATTGTTTCCCTCCTTTAAAACTGCCTGGATTAGGAGCCGGGCGTGGTGGCGCACGCTTGTAATCCCAGCATTCGGGAGGCTGAGACCGGAGGATCCGGGTTCGCGGCCAGCCTCAGCTACCTAGTGAGGCACTCCAAAACTTAGTGAGACTCGGTTTCAAAATAAAGAATAAAAAATAGGGCTGGGGGTATAGCTCGGATGTAGAATGCCCCTGAGTTCAATCCCCAGTACCGAAAAAAAAAAAAAAAAAACTGCCTGGATTCAACCCATCTTTGCCCTGGCTTCCCACTGAGGAAGGTGTATGTCATCACAGAGAATGTAGGGTATTTGGACTCTGACACTGTTTGATGCCAGGTAAATTATCAGTTCCTCGAGCTTTTTTTTTTTACATCAAATATGAGGATTAGAATCTGTCTTCCCTCAGTTTTTGCCTTAGGAATTAAAATGGCATCTCATAAAAAATCACAAATTTAAATGTGCCAGGACAGGAACAGACACAAAGTAGGTGTCATGTCGTCCTGTCTTTGAGTGGTCCCATGATCAGGAGGGGATGCTGGGTTCCGTTCGTAGGGTCAAGGTGAAAGCCCAGGGGAGAGGCCTGGAAATCAGGTGATGCGTCACCCCAGCTGACCTGCGGAGACCTGTGGCAGACTCCTGACAAGGACTTTGCTATTCCCTGAGATTCAAGACAGCATGGCCTCTTCCCTGTCCTTGGCTGAGCTTTCTCCTGGAGCTGGCAGCCCTAGCTATGAGGACCAGAGAGAGACTGTGTATCTACAGACTGACAGACCCCAGTAGTAGCCTGGGAATGAAATGGACCTGAGATAGTGCTGCAGAGAGACAAAGAAAAAGAAAATGAGATACAATTTTAAGGGAAAGCTTTTCTCATTTGGTGTAGTTTTACAGAAAAATAATTGGGATAAAGTTGACATGCTCTTGAGTTTTCTGTTAGCATACTGTTTAGAACAGAATGCTAACACACAGAGGCCAGCAACAATAAGATTGCTCTGTGGGTAAGGGACATTTAGCATTTGCAATGGGATATAGAGCATTTGCAATTTTTTTTCTTCAAAGGGAATCTTCCAATTATATTATTTTTAGGTAGGCACTAAGTAACAATAGGTACTTAATTAGGTACTAACTAAACACAGCCAAACTTAGTGATTAAGACAATAGTCTTTTCTATGTTTTGGGTTGGCTAGATTATGCCAGGGTCATGCCTACACTAGTATCAGCTGAAACCTCAGCTGGGGATGGAGCCTTCTTTTTTTTTTTTTTTTTTTTTTTTCACTTGATGTCCTGTTTGGGATGGCTGCACAGCATTGGAAGGCTGAGCTTGTGTCTCTAATTGGGGGAGAGGGTTGAATTTCTTACATGGTAGCTCAGTTCACTAAGAAAGTGCCAAGACCACTGATGGGGAAGGTCTCCCACCTCCTACAAGGCGAAGCCAAGCAGACTGGCACATCTGTACTCTTATTGGCACAGTGATACTTTTCCTATATCCCATAGGTCCAGGTAAGTGAGAGGGCCCATCTCCAAGAGGAGGAGAAATGGACCCCACCCCGCCCTGGAAAGCACCATCTGTGTGCACAATATAAGGAGACTCTGCAGTCAGGTTCACAGACAATCATCCAAACATATTTTCCATTACCTCCATGTACTTCTGCAGAGGAAAAAAAAATAAAAAAATATGTTTTGGCAAAATTACATGATATATTGAAAAAGAACCAGGAGGCATCAAAGCAGAATCTAATAATATCTATGAGACTCATTAGGTGAATTGTTTTTGCTGGGATAGATTATTTAATTTGCTTGTTTTTGTTCTACTTGTCTAAATGAACATAGGAAAAAAAAAGTTGCTGAGTCTAGACTGGCAGAATTTAGTAACTGCAAGAGTCATGGGAGCTGGGCTCTCTCAGTTCAAATCCTCCTTCTGCCACTTTTAAGCTACTGGAATTTAAGTTATTTAGCCACTTTGTTCTTCAAGTTTATCATCTATAAAATGAGGATGGTAGGTGGTACTTACTTCTTAGGTTTGTGGCAAGGTTCAAATTAATTATGCAATTAAACTAAGCTATTGAGCACAATAAGCTGAGAATGGCCATTCAATATAAGTGTTGCTATTAAGCATAAAATCATTGTCTGCTTAACAGCATCCTGTCCTGTGCTGGCTCTGGGGACACACATCTGGGTGAGAGACAGACTTCCTGCCCTGGAGGGGCTTGCTATCCTCTTGGGAGACAGAGAAATGGTCAGATTAATACAGCAGAAGAATGGTCAGATTGATACAGCAGAGGCAGATTGTAATAACCTCGGATGGAGGGGAGGCTCCACATGGTACTGTCCAAGCCAGGGGCTGGCCAGTTTGGTAGAGGAAGGGGCTACCTGCTGAGACCTGGAAGGACAGGAAATTGGTCCCATGGACAAGGGCAGGGAAGGATGGCTCAGGCAGAGGCAATAGAATAATGAGCATCACTAAAGAGTAAAAGGAGAAACAGTGTCTATGGGATGAAGAGAGATGTACTGCTGGTAAGCACTGAGTTCCCCCTATCTGAGAAGCAGAGCTGTGCCCAGCTTTGGAGCCATCTTGGGCCACATGGAGGAGAGCAGTTTTGTCTTGACGGCACACAGAGGAAGTGCAGGCACTTTGACAGCAGTCGCCCAGTGCTGTGCAAACAACTGGCCATCTTATCAATCTGGGGACAGAGTTCTATGCTCTTGTTCTCTTCTCAAATGTCCAGGCTCTGACAACTACATTCTATGAAGCATATTTCAATTGAATAGATGATTTAAATACAGAATCTTCAGTCAGGAAATAGTCTCATTGAATTTTCCAAGCTAGATGTTTATGATTAGATCCTTTGAATACAGTATAAGCTACACCCCTCACCCACTGTGTGCCTAAGCCGCATACCATTGTGTTTTATTTTGCAATACTTTTTTGTTGTTGTTGTTTTTGAAGTACTGATGATGGATCCCAGGGACATTATACCTCCGAGCTATACCCCAGTCCTATTTTTTATTCTTTATTTTGAAACAGGGTCTCACTAAGTTACAGAGAGCCTCACTAAGTAGCTGAGGCTGGCCACGAATCCAGATCCTCCGGTCTCAGCCTCCCAAGTACTGGGATTACAAGCATGTGCCACCATACCTGGCTTGCAATACTTTTTTTTGTTTGTTTGTTTGTTTGTTTGTTTGTTTGTTTTGCGGTACTGGGGATTGAACTCAGGGGCATTCTACCTCCGAGCTATACCCCCAGCCCTATTTTTTATTCTTTATTTTGAAACCAGGTCTCACTAAGTTGCGGAGTGCCTCACTATGTAGCTGAGGCTGGCCTCGAACCCGGATCCTCCGGTTTCAGCCTCCCGAATGCTGGGATTACAAGCGTGCGCCACCACGCCCGGCTCTTGCAATACTTTTTTTAAAAAGGTAAATGTGAGGAAAATTTCTCTGGAAAATGGATGGTTCCTTCTTGTCTGAATTATCTGTATATCTCCTGAGTAGACAGTGACAGGCTTTTAGCCCCCTCTGGCTAGAAATGACCCTCCCCTTGTGTATGCTAGAGAGATTCCAGCATTAGAGAAGTGGCAGGTGCGTGAATAGATGACAACGGCAACCATGTCACCTGTGCTCATGGACCTGGATGCAGGCTGCAGCGTAGATACTTCTGTGGATGTGGGAGCTCAGGGTGGGAAGGGGTTGGCGCAGGATTCAGTGTGAATCTAAATCCCACAGTGAGCTGGGTAGCACGCCTGCCTGTAATCGGAGTACGTGGGAGGCTGAGACAGGAGGATCACAGGTTCAAGGCTAGCCTGGGCAACTTGTTGAGACTGTATTTCAAAATAATAAATAAAGTAAGGTTGGGGTGCAGCTCAGAGGTCCAGTGCTCCCTGGGTTCAGTCCCCAGTACCAAACACACACACACACACACACACACACACACACACACACACACACACACTGTCTCCATTATTACAAGAGGAAAGTATATATTATAGGTGAAAGTATACTTATCCACAGCATGGGTGAAAGAGGCCAAGGTGGGATGTGGGATGCTGTGGATGTCCACTCTAAAGGTAGGATAGGGAGATGGACATTGATGGAGGATGGGGAGTGGGATGCAGGAATGATCTGAACAGCTGGGTAAGGACCCAGCCTGTGACCACCAGGTGTGCCCACCCTGTATTGTGTTCTGCCAGGTAAGTGGGGGCAGCCTCAAAGGATGATGTGGACTCTGACTGTGACAAGCTTTTCCTATTGTTGCTATTCTTGTGCACCCTTAGAAAAACAGGAGTAAGCATTCAAGTCAGAGCCAGGCCATGAATTCACACCTGATAATTGCCAAATTATCCATTTTTGAATAATTGTCTAATGACTTGCTAAGCCCAGGACATCCCTAACCATTCCAACACATAAAAATTCACTGTGATATCCCCTTATTGTTCTACTTTAGGTTTAGTTAAAATTGGGAAATTGTTAGGTGAAACGATCTAGCGATTAGGGAGGCAGGTCCCCAGTCCACAAGACCTGGACTCAGTCATGTTAATAAAAGTCCACTCGAGGGCTGTCGGTGCCTGGGAAAACTTTTCAACCTCTGAGCCTTAGATTTCTTGTCACTAGAACAGGGATCACAGTCACTTTTACACGGGTTGCCTAGCAGGTTTGAGATGATGGTGAAGCCCCTGGCAAAGTGCTTGATAGATAATGAAAAAGCACAGTGTAACTGTTATTATTATCAATGAATGAGAAACTTTACCCTGGATTTGAGAAAAATGGGTAGATGCAGCCAGCAGAGGTGTTCCCAAGGATGCTTTGATGCGAGACAGACACCATGCAGTGTGGATGAGGGAGGCCGAGGTGGGACAGGGGGATGCTGTGGACATTCACTCTGAAGGTGGGATAGGAGTATGGACACTGATTGACGATTTAGAGTGGGATGCAGGAATGACTGGACAGCTGGGTCAGGACCCCGCCTATGACAGCAGATGTATCTATCCCCTTGTCGTGCCCTGCCATATAAGAGAGGTAGCCTTGAAGACTGATGCAGCCTGAGGCCGTGACAGGCTTTTCCTATTGTTACTGCATTCCTGCTCACCCTTAGACAGACAGGGCTAAATTGTCAAGTCAGAGCCAGGCCACGCACTCACACCCGGTTATTGCTAAAATGAGACCTGACAGCAGGACATGGTTTGCCAACTCGCAGTTACACAGTAGAGGCAGAACCACAGGATCAAACACATAAAGGGCCACACTTTTCCTTAAAGTGGGACGGGGACTCCTGGAACTGTTGTTGTGTTTCTCAAGACTCAAATTGACTATCACTTATATTATTCTTAGTAATCATAGGGCATGGCGTACACACAGGTGAATATGTGTATCTAATTGATTTAAGGAGTATTTATACACAAATAAATGTCTATCCATATAAATATATGCACGTGTTTACGCATGCAAATTGAATTAAAATAGCCCATTTCCTTCCTTAAAATATACACTGAACTTACACTTGTCAGTCAAGTGTATGACATGTTAGCAGATGCAAATCAATGTGGTCAACAACAAACTTTTATTTGTGGTCAACAACAAACTTTTTTGGATGCTCTTACCACCTGAAAATGTGCCATGCCCTGAGCAAAACAGAAATGAATGATGGTTAATCGAAATATGAAAGTTACAGTATTAAAGGAAGCAAATCCAGATTTAAGGAATTTAAAAATATAATTGTGTGATTTCAAAGCCTTATTTTCTCTTCTCCTCTAATCTTAGAGTTACAAGTAACCAGCATGTCTATGCATGTGAATAAATGTTAAGTGTACTTAACTGTGGCTGTTTCCTTCCACCAAAAGTCTCTGCTTAATAGATTCTGTAGTCTCCTCGGCCTTGAGCTGAGATGGGGGCTGATCAAGTAGAGGGGGAGGGGATTGTGCAATGCTTTGAGGTTCTGATGAATGATTAGGAACAAAACAGTCATCTGCTAGTCTTTTCTCATCAAAGCAAGACAAGAGGTAGCAGAGTAAATTGGGGAAATGTATAAAAATTGCCATGATTAGTTTTAGTAATGTTTTCAGAGGTAATTTACATTTCCATTAAGTGGAAACATTTAAGAGCTTTGCCATGCAGGGGGCGGGGGAGAGACATTTATTCTTCAAATGAATCAATCTAATTTCTTTTCAGGGTCCATTAAAGTGCACCTACATATCAAATGTGCCCTTTTTCATGCAGAATGCTAAGCAGGCAAAACACCCCAGCTTGAGTCTCTAAGTTCCTGCCTGTGGCAGAGGAGAGACCCAGGGCTGGCAGGGAGGATGCAATGCTTAAGCCCAGGACTTCAAGGGGGCTCTTGCAATCACTAGGCTTCTGGCCAAGTCATAACACTCTGCTGAGGGGCAGTGATACCTGATCTTTCTTACCTCCACTCCCTAAGCACCACAGGGAGTCACTTTGCCGCTGTCCAAGGACTCTGCTTTCTCTGGATCAAGCCAAGTGGCCTCTCTTTTGTCCTTGAGGCTGCATCTTAAAGCTTTAAAGCTGTGTGGCTGCAGGACCCTCTTCCTGGAAGGTTTCTTCCATCTCCCATAGCCTCCTGTGCTTTAATTCACCTCCATCCCTGCTCCTGCCATCTCTTTCATTTTGGATGCTGATTCCTTCCCTCCCGCTCTCACCTTTCTTGACTAGCAGAAAGATGATTGTGGTCTTCTACAACCAGGTTGTGCAAAGGCAGTCTCCAATCCCATCCTAATTAATAAATACTCCTCTGAGCATCCTTCACACAACGTGTATACATGCAGCCCGAATCCCTCCCCCACACACCCCTCTTATACTTCTGTGCTTCTCCTACCCTAGCGTACTGTGTCTTCTGCCATCAGAGCCTGGGACTTCACTTTCGTGGGCTACCCCCAGACTACAGTAGGCACCTGGTCCTAGCTTAGGCAGTAGCACCAACCCCTGCACTAGTGAGCTGCCCATGCAGTTCACACATATTCAACAAGTGTTAAGCAAAAGAACCTAGAGAAAGGTGAGGGTAAGAGCAGGCCACATTAATACTAAAACCAAATAAAGACAGCTCAAGAAAATAAAACCACAGGCCTATATTACTGATAAACGTGGACACAAAACTCTTAAACAAAATACTATCAACGCACATTCAGAACCACATCAAGACAATTCTACAGTATGACCAAGTCTGGTTCATCACAGGGATGCAAGGATGGTTCAGCATAAGAAAATCAATCCATGTAATTCACCACATAAATAGAACTAAAGACAGAAATCACATAGTCATTTCAATAGATGCGGAAAAAGCATTTGACAAAATCCAACAACAATTCATGCTAAAAACACTGCAGTGAATCAGAATAGAAGGAAAGTACCTCAATATCATAAAGGCAATATACAATAGGCTCATAGCCAACATCATATTGGATGGAGGAAAACTGTGAGAGTTCCCCCTAAAACAGGATCAAAACAAGGATGTCCACTATCTCCGCTCCTTTTCTATTTTTATTTTTATTAATTGGTGCATTGTAATCATACATCTTTGTTAGGTACAGGCTGATAAAGGCATATATGCACACATTTCTCATTTAACTCCTTCCCCAATTCCCACCCCACTCCCTCGCCCTCCCTCCTTCTCAAGTTCACTTCAGTGACTGACTTTGATATATTTGTGAAAGTACATCATGTGCATTAGGGTGCCCCCCCACACACACAATGAAGGTGTTCACCACTCTTTTTCAATGTAGTACTTGAGACTCTAGCCAGAGCAGTAAGGCAAGAGAAGGAAATCAAAGGAGTACAAATAGGAAAAGAAGAAATAAAACTATCTCTATTTTCAGATGACATATTATACTTAGAAGACCCAACAAACAAAACCAAAAGGCTTATATAACTCATCAACAAATTCAGCAAAGCTTCTGGATACAAAATCAATCTTTACAAATCAGAAGCTTTCCTGTATGCCAACCATAAATCCACTGAAAAATCCAGAAAACATTTACACTCATAATATCATGATACCCCTCCCTGAAAAAAATAAAATATTTAGGAATAAACCTAACAAAGGAGTAAAAGACCACTACAAGGAAAATTATTAAATATTGAAAAAAGAAATTGAAGAAGATCTTAGAAGATGGAAAGACCTCCCACGCTCTTGGATAGGTGGAATAAATATCATCAAAATGGCCATTCTTTCAAAAGTTATCTACGGATTCAATGCAATACCCATTAAATTACCAAGGTCACTCTTCACAGACATAAAAAAATAATCCCTTAGGTCCATTTGGAACAACATAAAACCCAGAACAGCCAAAGTAGTTCTCAGCAATAAGAACCATGTAGGAGGCATCACATTACCTGACATCAAACTATACTACAAAGCCATTGTAATAAAAAACAGCATGGTATTGGCACAAAGACCAAAGCCTGTGCCTGGGTGTAGCTCAAGATTTAGTGGTTGGTCTGTGGGTAGGAAGAGAGCATCTTTGCCCTTTGGAGCAAAACTCAGAGGCTCTAAAATGTTGCCCAAGCACCACTGACCCTGGGTGACCCTCAACCCCTCCTTACTAATCTCCCTAGACCTGGTTTTCCTTCTCTGTAAATGAGAACAATAATGACACAATGATGACAACAATGCTACTTTCAAGTGGTTGTTATAAACATGAAAATGGCCAGTATTCTTTTCTATCTGATGCTATCCTTGTCTTCCAATTTCTATCTCCCTTTCACCTATAGGAGGAAACACAAGTATTTGTTGTTTGACTGTCTAATCTCTCTTAGGATACTAGTCTCGAATCCCATCCATTTTCCTGCAAACAACAATTTTGTTCCTGTTTTTATGGCTCAATAAAATTCCATTGTGTGTATATACTGTAGTTTTGTGAGCCATTCTTCTGTTGATGGACACCCAGGCTGGTTCCATAATTTGACTATTGTGAATTGTACTGCAATAAACATGAATATGCACATAGCACTATAATATTCTGACTTGAATTCCTTTGGAAGGATGCCCAGGAATGGTATCTCTGGGTCATAGGGTGGTTCCATTCCCAATATTCTGAGAACCCTCCACAGTGATCTCCATAGTGACTAGTTTTCAGTCCTTAGAAGAGAAGAGACTCCAGTGGAGTAATGGGGGCAGTTTGGGGGAGGAAGAAGAGGCGACAGAGAATATAACAGTTGAAATAATGCACATATATAAAACTACCCATTCCAATCTTAAAGACATGTGCAAGGGTGGGGAGGGAGTGGTATCCAGAGGGAAGTTCTCCAAGAGATGTGTGCATGTACATTCTTATCAGTATAATGTATAATTGCAATGCATGAAATGAAAGTGTGTGTGCTAGTAATATGACTAAGTACTGATGTCATGAGTCCTCTATCCCAGTGCTAGCTATTTTTAGTTTTGTTTCAGGAGGCAGCATTGGCCAGCATGAGGAGAAATTTTGTGGGCTAAAATGAGACTATAGATAGGTTTGTGCTTACTCAGTGTTCCCTGAGGACCTCTTGTGTGCCCTGTGATCCCAAGATGCCCAACTGGAGATGTTGTCTTCTAGATCAGAGGACTTGCTTCCCCACCCAGAACCCCATCAGGGTGATCAGGGTGATAGTTTTTCAGGGTGGTGGTCAGGGAAACTGTGCACATGTGTAGAGTCATTTGGGTCTTTAGAGACATAAATCCCCTACTCAGTATCTGAGCATGTTACATTATACTGCTAGGCATTTCTATTTCCTGAGACATCAGGAATCAAAGGCACTCTTGCTTTGTATGGAATGCCTTTGATTCATTGTACTATTTATGTGTGCCCAGTAAAAAAAAAAAGGAATATATTATTTCAAGCAATTGAATAGATTTAAGTTTCTCCACAGAGGTCCAGAGGTTCTTGTGAACAAGAAGCATATTTTCAATCAGGGCAGTGTTCTGTCTGACAAGAGCTATGAAGAGACCACCTTCCCACAGCCAAAGAGAGAGGATAGCTTTATGTTAAAACTTCACATGCAAGATAATTAGCAGGGAATATACCTCTCTTACTTTTTATATCCACATCCTACTTGGGCAGTTAGAGAAACAATATTTCCCCTTTGGCCACTTTAGCTAATTGGACACTTCTCAGGGAGCGATATCATCTGTGAAGAGTGTCACTTTTACTTGGAATGCTCTTGAAGGAAGAGCACTAGAGTTTTTCTCCATCATTCTTTTTTTGTTTGTTTTGGTACAGAACATCCACTTTAGCTAGACAGTAGTGTTTTGGAGACTTCATCTTCCTTGACCAAGCACACATATAACCTCAGGGAAACTTTGACTTCCAGATGCACAGAGCCATCCAGCCTGAGAAGTCAGCCCCTTCTCTGTCTGCCTGATGCTCTCTGGAGTTTATTCTTTTAGCTCATTTTAGTTAACCACCCTGCAGGTGGACTGATGCAGATCATTTCCACACAGAAGCCAGAGTGATGATTATAGAAGCAATGAAGATGATCTTGAGTCCCTACTCAAAAAATGCTCCTCCTTCTTTTCCTTTCTCCTCCTCCTCTTCTTCCTCTTGTTTGGATTATGACTGTTAACAATCACAGCTAATGCAATTATTTATGCTTATTACATAAACATGCCCCAGCTGCTTTTGTGAGCCTCTTGCATTTGTGGCCATGCACTGCTTATCAGTGGGAATATGTTCCGGAAAATGTGCGGTTAGGTGATTTATGTCCTTGTATAAATATGACAGCATGTACTGCTACAAATCAAGACACCTATGACATCACCAGGCAATATGATCTTATTGGACCAGCATGGTATATGGATCCCGTCATTGACCGAAATGTCATTATGTTGCACATGACTATTGACTTATCAATTCTCACAGTGGCTTTGTGAGCAGGGGTTGTTGTCATCTTTGTTTTACAGGGAATCATAGTGATACACACACTTGGTGGGAGGTGGGGTTAGGGTTCCATCACAGCCAGTCGGGTTCTTAACTGCAGCACATTGGCTCAAAATCTCTGAAATAGATTTCATAGAGGAAGTAGACTTAATGGAAAGTACAGCAACGTTTGAAGAACAAACACAATTTAAAGACATGATTTAAAACATGATTTAGACAGGAGAAACTTTGAAGACTCGAAATCATTAAGCAAATTAATGAAGGTCACTCGTCAATGGAAAAGTCTGTCATTCTAACTCAGCCACATGAACTCTAAAGGATGCTTTTCACCTTGACATTTTTTTTTCATTTGTTTGTTTCATCATGAGAAAGCCCTCTGTTTCTTTGCAGTTTAAATGGTTAGAAATTTCTATAAACCCAGGCGTGGTGGCTCAGGCTTGTAATCCCAGTTACTTGGGAGGCTGAGACAGGAGGATCACAGGTTCAAAGCCAGCCTCAATAATTAAATAATTCAGAATTTAATACACTTATAATTTTTGTTTATTATAAATATGTTGATATTTTATTAGGATGGTAGACACTAAACTTTCATTTGCCCCATAGTTTTCTACTTAATGCATTTAGTGTGATTTACTTAAACTATTCTCATTATATTGTGTATTTTACTTTCAGTGTTATTTTTGGTGAGAGATGATATGATAGTTTTTGTTATTCTGATATTTTATTTTTCTTCTAGCTTTATTTATTTGTAATTGAAATTTTTCTATTTATTTAAGATCTTCAATGGGAAGAGTAGATATGCATGTAAATATTGAGAAATTACAACCATAACAGAGTCCATTAACATATCCTCTACCTCATAGTTACCTTTCTTGTATGTGTAATAAGAATATAAAAAATACTCTTAGTTAATTTTAAGTATACAATACAGTACTGTTGACTATAATTACCATAATGAATCTTAAATTCCTAGATTGGATCCAGCTGATAACTGCGTTTGTAATCTGTGACCAATATCTTCCTATTTTCCCCCTTCACCCAGCCCTGGGCCATTATCATTTTACTTTCCTATCAGTTCAACTTTTTAGATTCCTAATATAAATGAGGCCATGCAATATTCCTCTAAGTGATTTCAGTCATAATGATGCCCTAAAGCTTCATCCATGCTGAAAATAAGGCATTATTTCTTTTTTATGGCTGAGTAATATCCCTTCCTCCTCTTCCTCACACTCCTCCTCCTCCTTTTCTTTCTCCTTGTTCTTTTCTCTCTAGTTCTGGGGATTAAAGCCAGGACCTTGTGCATACCAGAAAATTTTTCTACCACTGAGCTAATTCTCAGGGCTCAAGTTTGAATGTCTTAAGTGGGGCCTTTTTCCTTGAAACCAGTAGATAACACTATAATTTAAAAGAACAGCAAAGCCAAAAGTCAGAGTCAGACAAGGTGAGAGTGCTAGGTTCTCATTTTAAGGAATCAAAGTTTCGGTATCTACTGCTCATAAGGAATCAAGAGGTGTCAAAAGCAAACTTTCTGTGACCTGTTTCTCCTCTGATTTTAATCAAGCTCAGTATGGAGGTCCTCAAAGAGCTAGGAACTAAAACATCCTATGAGTCAGCTATACCACCCCTCAGTATTTTTCTGAAAGATTTCAAGTCAAAGTACTATGGTAATACATGTATACTCATGTTTAGAGCAGCACAATTCATAGTAGCTGCATTATGGAACAACCTAGGCAGATGAATGGATAAAGAAAATGTGGTCTATACATAAAATGGAGTTTAACTCAGGCATAAAGAACAGAAATACCTCATTTGCAGGAGAGTGGATGGAACTGGAGAATACCACGCTAAATGAGATGGGTAAGACCCAGAAAATCAAGAGTTGCATTTTTTCTCTCATGTATGGAAGCTAGCTAGAAAATAGGAAAGAAAAAAGAGAACTGATGAAAATAAGGAGAGCAGTATTGTTGGGGAAGGGAAATGGGGAAGAGAGGAAGGAATAGAAAAGGGGCATTTGAGGAAACGGCCAGACCAAAGAATGTTCTGTGCATGTATGAATGGGTCACCGTGAATCTCAACATCATGCTCAATCACAACGCACTAATAAAAGATTCATTTAAAAAATTCAATTCACTTTCCAGCCTGTTCTCTGTTCAGGATCTTGTAGTCATTCTCACTCTACTCGATGCTACAGACCACACCTTTACCACCTTATGTCCACCTTACCTGGCGGGGTTTCATGTCAACTGTAAATCCATGCATCCTGACTGTGGAGCCTTGGGCCACTGTCTGCAAGGACCTACCTTCTCCAAGAAGTGAGTGCGGAGTTTTATTTGACAATTGAAAAAGCCCGACACCATGCTGATAGTTTATTTGAAAAACGTGATAAGGAAGATAAAGAATGAGAGGTTGCCCAGGTGTAATGATGCACACCTGTAATCCCAATACTGGGAAGGCTGAGGCAGAAGGATCCACAGATGTGAGGCCAACCTCAGCAACTTAGCAAACCCTCAGCAACTTAGTGAGACCTTGTTTCAAAATAAAATAAATGGATGAATGAATACATAAATAGATAAATAAATAAATGAATGAATGAATACATAAATAGATAAATAAATAAATAAATAAATAAATAAATAAATAAATAAATAAATAAATGAATGGGGATGTAGCCCAGAGGAAGAATGCCCCTGGATTCAATCCTCAGTACCAAAACAAGCAGACAAACAAAAAATAGGAGATTTGTATCCACGGAGAAACTGGATATATGGACAAGAAAAAATGAAGTTAAATGTTCAGAAGAAAACCACATTTGCAATGGATAGTGAGAGGCTGGTCAGTCAGGGCAACATGGAAAAGGCAGATGAAGAGACACAGGGATGAGTGTGTGGCCAGGACCTATGGCTCTGGTGCACTTCTGTCCTGCATAGGCAAGGGCTGGGGCAGGAAGGCGACTCATGTTTACCACAGACCCCCTGTGTGTCAGCTGTCATCCCTCAGGTTCCCCCCAAAGCTTCACAGGGAGGATAATCTTTAACACATGTCTTGGAAAATAAATTTAGGAGATTATGTTGCTTAGTGATTTCTCTCAAAGGAATTTTATCTTCTTGCTTTCTCTTTCTTGTGTACTTTAGTTGACACAATAGTTTTACATATTTATGAGGTAAATACGAGAATTTGATACATATGTATAATGCATAATCACCAAATCAGGGTAGTTAACATTTCCATCTCCTCCAACACTTATCATTTCTGTGTGTTGGCATCCTTCAGCCTCTTCTAGCTATTTTGAAATGTATCATACATTGTTGCAGCGTGTGGTTGCCCTATAATCCTTCTTCTCTAATTGTATTTTTCATACCTGTTATCTATCTTCTCCTCCTACACTTCCCAGTCTTTATTGACTGCTATTCTAGTCTCTTCTTCTATGGGACTGATTTTTTGGGGGTGACAGAAATGAGGAAAAACAGAGAAGGAGAAAGAAAAATTTCTCTTACTGTGATGATCCAGTATTTTTTTTAACATGCCCCTTCCTTTCCTTTGCATGTCTCCATCATGAGAATGTTTTGATTATCAGCATGGTCCTGGATGACAGGCTTCCCCACTCCAGCCCTACCTGCCTCTCTGGTGACTTCTACTTGGGCAGAATCTCACCTGTGCTTCCACAGGAGTATTCTCCTTGATGAGCTCACTCTCTGGCTCTGCTCTCCTCTGTTCCCCCAACTCTTTCTCTTTCCAGATCCTGGGGGATGCTTTAGTCATCTGAAGGGTTTCTCTGGCCTTTGAACCCTGCCCTGTAGATTTATCTCAGAGCACCCCAGATGTTTCCAAAGTCACACCTGCTGCCAGCCTCCATTCTCTCTTCCTCAATTATATTTGCACTTTTGCATTTTGCAAATTGTTCATTCACGTCTGTTTCTCCAGCAAGAAATTATAAATTCGTTAGTCAGGGAACTTGGTATACATTCTCTGCACCACCTTCTTCTCTTAATGTGCTCAGCACACAGCATACTTCATGAAGGAATGAACAAACTCGATTTATTTCCTTCAGTGCACACAAGAACTGTTAACAGGAGACAGAGTAATGAAAGGACCAGTGGTGATTGGATAGCTCATTAACTTTTTCTTTTTATAATTTTGCTACATGAGTAACACAATTGTATTATTTCAGTACTCTCATTACTTCCTTCACTTTCTTATGTAAGTTCTCTATGATTAAATACTCCTGGAGAATAATATAAATAATAATAATAATAATAATAATAATAATAATAATAATAATAACAATAATAATAGTAATACTAAATAAGAACTGGAGAAATCTTAGGCTACTGATCAAATCTTCTCTCCAAAAAAGCCACTGCTAATTTGTTGGCGTATACTTTCTGTATCTCTTTCTGTTTCCTCCCCACCCATAGGTCACATGTAAGTTTCAGGTTTTTTCAGTTTACCAGAATCTGTTCTGATGCACAGGGGACACAGTGGTGTGTTGTAGTGGCCTGTCCCACCTCTTAGGAGCTCATTACGACACTTCTCCCTGTTTAGTGACTTTACCTTGGTGACTAGAAACTGGCCACAGGTGGGATGTTTGCACCAGGAAATCATCATCCATTATAAATCAGGTCTGGTTTTGGAAAGCCAGTTACCAAACATGAACTAGCATGCCACTATCACTGTTTAGAGGACTTTTATACATCCATGATGGTTCAGTAAATATTTTTTACATGCCTCCTGAGAAAGTATGAACAGCTTTTCTAGGCACTGATTCCAAGGAACTGATTGCTAAATCAATCATGGAGTATGCAGATTAAAACTGTTTGAAAAAGACTGCCAACATGTTCTTTTAAAAGTGTCCTTTTAAATGAGAATATTTATTTTCATAAAACAGTGTAGAGGGGTAAAAGGTAATGTCTTGTTTTAGTTGGCACTTCCCTAATTATTTAGGAGGTTGACTGTATTTTCATGTAATCTACAAGCTATTATTAATTCTCCTTTTAAAGGTTTCCTCTTGCCAACTTTTGCTTCTTTTTCATTAATTTCCTCAACTATTTGATTTTGTTTCTTACCTACTGCTGAACATCTTTGATAGCCCTACTTTAGGATATACCATGTATTTTAGGATATACCATGTATTTAGGATATACCATGTATCTTCCAGTCTGTAGCAGGTCTTTTAGTTTTGTGTTAGGTAATTTTTGCCATACAGACATCTTAAATTTTGAAGTTTATTCTATCAAATCCTTTGCCTACTAGCTTGTTTAAGATGCACTTTCCTACTCACACAAATACTCTTCCCAACAGCCTAATACTGTAAGTAACATCATTCCCTTTTATGTTGGAGAAACAGGTTTGGGGAGGGTAAAATGGTTGGGTGGGGATTGCACTCAGATCTGTTTGGCTTCAATGCCATGTGTTTTCCATTCACAGTTCTATGCTGCTACTGCAAAGTGACCTCAGGAGTTTGTCATGACTGACACCCACCCTAGCAGCCCCTGCTGACTCAGCCTGCCCTGCATCTTGGTCTTATAATGGATGTGTTATCCCCACAGGACTTTGCTGCAGGAGTCTTGGGCAGCCTTTAAAAACTGCCAGGCCAACTTTGCCCCCCGTGTGTCTTACCTCTGCTGACTCAGCCTGCCCTGCATCTTGGTCTTATAATGGATGTGATATCCCCACAGGTCTTTGCTGCAGGAGTCTTGGGCAGTCTTTAAAAAGGTACCAGGCCAACTCTGCCCCCCATGTGTCTTACCTCTGGCCTATGAATCATGCTTCTTGGCCTCAGTAAATTCTGAACATCTCCATGTAACCCAATACCTTTGTTTAATCCTGCTGTCTGGGATTGTTTTAATTTTCTAAAGAATGGAACATGCACGGGTTCTCTGGTCCTCAAACTGTGGTTTCTCCAAGTGGCTCCTCTATCCTGGGATCAAAGGAGGTGGTGCCTCTTTTTTCTCCTCTATTGGAAGTGGTGTAGAGATGGCACAGAACCATCTATCTCCAAAGGTCTGTGTCTGTTTTCTCTCCAAAATCCCTTCTTCCTTTCCCTCCTGGCATCATGACACCGACACCCTCCCCATGGTCTGACTGAGGAGTCCAAGAGCCATGGTTTCTGTCCACTCCAGGATAAGCTCTGCTTTGGAATCTGCTCCTCACATGGTTTGCAGGGTCCCATCTGGCCTCTGTCAAGCCTCCATCATGGAAACCTAGGAGAAAGTGAGTTTTCATCTTTGGATCATAATTTTTCCCATCCATCAAATAAGTATGCTGTATTTCCTTCTGTTTTTATGTTTATAATATTTGTGGCATTTAGACTGATGGATTACTTACTTTGTTGAAAATTTTGGCTCTTTGTATTTTCAATAGAGTTAGTCTGTGAAGTCAAAAACTCTGTTCTGTCCATGGCCAAGTCTCAAGTACTAGGTATATCTAAGTTCTATTCAATACTTATTTTTTGAGTGAAAAAAAAAAACGCAGGAATGGGTAGATGAAAAGGTAAACAGATTAATTTGATAAGACCTTCACATCATTTCCAGACTCTACTTGAAGGCACTTTCTCTTTCCCTTAAATCCTGTTGAAAGCTCCCCCAGAGCACACATTCGCCGGTATTGATGGCTTTGGTTTAGAGCGATTCAGGTCGATATTGTTAAAGTTTAAGGCATAATAAAAGTCATGAGTCCTAGAAATGAATGCTCTTGTTCATCTCCCTTGAAGTGAATGTGCTTTGCCGCAGCCTCCTGAAAAACGTGGTAGCGGCTGACCCGTGTATTTCATGGATTGGTGGTAATGCCACTAATAAATTTCTATCGACTGCACAGCTGAGTATACCAAGCTTTATATGAAGTACATTGTAGATATTATTTTATACATCCTCATAACTGTTTTGGAGAAAAGTCTCCGTTGCCATTTTTCAAAAGAAGAACCTACATCTCACAGAGTTTAAAAATGAATGGAGTCAAGGAGTTGGGTGTTTCTGAGTCATTGCTGCAATTTGGTTGTTAATTTCATTTTGTCAAGTGAATAGCTTCTCAATCCAAACAAATCATTTTAGTGGTTTTTTTTGTAATGGTCAAATTTGGAAAAATGCTTTAAAATAAATAAGCCAATGGCTTAAACCCTTTAGACTCTTTTTCATCCTAATTGTGTGAGTCACCTCTTCACTGCTGTGATGTAAATACTTGATGCACAAAAGTTAGAGGAAGAAAGATTTGTCGAGACCAGAGTTTCAGAGATTTCAGTCCATGGGGATGGCTCCAAAGTTTGATAGCAGCAGCGATGGCAGTGGGCAGAGAAGGATGCTATTCTCCCATGATGGAGACCAGAAGCAGAGAGAGAGGGGAGAGGGTGAGGGATGTATGCAGTCCCCTTGTGACCTGTCTCCTCCAGCCTATCTGTTGACTTTACCACCCAATAAATCCATTCAAATTAACCCATCAGCGGATTTACCCACTGATGATAAAAACGAACACTCTTGAGTCAATGATTTCACCTCTGAATATTTTTGCATTGCCAATACGTGAGCTTTTCCAGGAGACATTCTCCCATAACACTAGTACTCTGTTTTTCAAGTTGCATATTCAACAGGTATCTGTCAGCAGCTAAAAATCGTACATGGTATTTGGTCTGTCTGAGTGAAACAAACTCAGCCTTTATAGAGGGCTTAGTCCTGGACAGGAGGCAGTTGTTATACACATAATCATATGAAGTCATTTCTCTACCAACTAATGTCGCCAGAGCTAAGAGAGATTGGAGAAGGCTTTATGGGGAAAGAGATGCCTGAACTGAGGGGCGAACAGAAGTCACCTCTGTCCACAGGGAGGGAAGCACCATTCCAGGCAGAGGGGGACGTGGGACAGGAAAGGCTGACAAGTCAGTGTGGAAAGTCAGCAGGGAACCTGGTGCAGTATGAGGATGAAGGGGATTGGAAGGACAAACAGGCTTTGAGGAAGGCATTAGGAAATACTTTTCCTTTATTCTAAGAAGGACGGAAAGGTCCTGAAGAATTTCAAGCTAGGAGTAGATGGATCTGCTTTGCATACAGAAAAGATCCTTCTCAGGCAAAATCGTGGAGAGGCTGTCTCTGTAAGAGCCCAGCAGAGTGGAGCTAAGGGCATTGAGCAGGCTAGGGAGGAGACAAGGAGAGTGTGGACGAGTTCACTGGTGAAGGAGATGTAGAGAAGTGGGAGCACTTTGGGAGGGAGCACACATAGAAAGTGAGGGTGAGAATGGATTAAGTGACTAGAATGCTGCCTGACACTGAGGCTAGATTATGGAGGCATTCACTAGCATGAGGAAGGTTAGAAGGAAAACCAGCTTTAAAAAAGTTTCACTTTTACTAATGGTGATATGAAGAGGTGTTTATTTATTTATTTTTCTTTTAGATCTTATGTTTTACATTGACTGCAAAATTGGTAGGACAGTACAAAGATACTCAGCATGCCCCCCATTTACTGCACTCGTGACAGCTTCCCCATTATCCACATGCCCCATCAGCGTCCATGTCTTGCAGTTGGTGAACCAACACGGCATGCCATCATCACTCAAGGTCCATAGCTCACACAAGAATCACTCTAGACAAAGGTATAATCACATCTATCCAATATTGTTGTATTTCACAGAGTATTTTAACTACTCTAAAAATCTTGTGTGTTCTATCTATGTATTCTTCCCTGCCCTCTAACTCTGGTAATCAATTTTTTATTTTTGTTGTCTCTATAGTTTTACCTTTCTCAGAATGTCATAGAGTTGGAATCTACCATATGAAGTCCTTTTAGATTGGCTCCTTTCACTTAGTAATGATCTTTTAAGTTTCCTTTCATGGTTTGATAGATCATTTCTTTTTAGCTTCAAATAGTGTTTTATTGTTGTGATATATCTGGGATCTATCTGAGCAAAACAAACCCAGCTTTAACGAAGGACTTAGTCCAGTATGGGAGGAAGTTTTTACACAAATAATCACATGAGGTAATTTCTATATCAACTAATGTCACAAAGCTAAGAGAGATGTTTGATCAGGAAAGGGATATTAGAGAAGGCTTTCTTTCTTGTTCTCATTGTTGATTTAGTCATTCACCTACCGAAAGATATCTTGGTTGTTTCCACCTTTTAGCAATTAGAAATGAAGCTGCACATTTGTGTGGAGGTTTTTATGCAGACATAAGTTTTCATTCCTTTGATGAATACTGAGGAATACGATTGCTGGGTCATGTGTTAATATTTTTTTTAACTTTTATTGATGCATTGTAATTATACATCATAGGGAGGTTCAATATGACACAAGCCTACATGCACACATTGTGTGGTACATTTCCTTCTGCATCCCACTCTGCTCCACCCGTCCCAGCTCATGTTAGGGAGATTGGTGGTGATACTTTTATATATGGGCATAAAAAAGCACCAAACTGTCTTCTAACGGGGCTGGACCATTTTGCAAAGGAGAATGGGAATGCAAATGAGAGTTTCTGTAGCTCCACCTCCTCTCTAGCCCTTGATGTCATCAGAGCTTTGGAGTCTTGACATTCTAACAGGTGTGTTGTAGTAGTTCATTGTCGGAGGCCTAGCCCGGCCGGAAAGACCCTGCCTCTAGATGGCGCCTGGCAGAGTGCCAGAAGTGGCTGCAGGTGGTAACATTCTAGGGCTGCACCATGCCAGAGCGCATGCACCAGCACGCCCGGCTCATGGCCAGCCCAGGTGAGAGCTGTATGAGACGCCTTGTGGCTTAGGCCCTGTGTGGCTTTAAGAGCCTCCACCTCTTGCATGTGAGGGAGAGGCTGGCTGGGTTGTTGCTGGAGTGGGTTGCTGGAGAAGTTCTGGGAGGAAAGGTTGTTGGTTGCTGGTGGTTGGTGGATTGCTGGAGAGGGGTTATTGGGAGTCTATTGGAAAGGCACTATTTGGAGAGACGGCTTCTGTGCTGTGATTGTTACTGCTTGGGTAGTGCCCTCGATCCCAGAGAGAGAGGTATAATAAAGAGAGGTTTGAATCAGCAACATTCAGGCAGCGTCTTTATTGGGGCCTCACCGTTGAGGGTTCAGCCTGGGGTTCCCGATAGTTCATTGCTTTAACCTTTATTTCCTTGATGACTTATAAATATGGAATACTCTGTCTTACACTCATTTGCATCTGCATATCTTCTTTGGTGAGATGTCTGTTAAGAGGTTGGGCCTATTTTTAAATGGGGTTGTTTATCTTCTTATTACTGAACTTTAAGAGTTTTGATATATTTTGGATAACAGTCCATTATCAGATATTTTGCAAATATTTTATCCAAGTATACAACTTTTCTTTCAGTTTTCTTGACAGTGACTTTCTCAGGGTAGAAAATATTAATTTTTATTAAGTCTAGCTTATCAATTCCTGCTTTCATTTATGATGGCTTTGGTATCATAGTGTGTAATATCTAAAAAAGTCATTGCCAGATCTAAGGACATATAGATATTTCTCTTATGTTACCTTCTGGCAAGATAGTTTATGTTTGAACATCTTAAATGTGCGTCACCTTTGAAAATCTAAGCTGAAGATTTCAAGTAATTTACCTTATATGTCTTGACCTTAAAAAAAAAAAATCAGAGCTAGACATAAATTTCACTCCATGCCTATGTGCTAAATGCCATTTTATTGCAGGATTTGAGAAATGCATGAACCAGACACATAAGCTGCTCTCACAAAGATTATATTCTTGTTGGAAAATGAGAATCAATATACACCAAGTGGCTTATGTGCTACAAAGAAAAATAAACTTTTGAAAGGGGGACAATGACAGAAGCCAGCATGTTTTAATTTATAGGGCAGTGACTCCTATAAGGAGGCAGAGAAAAGCTACCAGAAACCAAATAGGAAAGCTAGTGCAGCTTTATTCACAGTGCCAAGGGAAGATGGGCTTCCAAGCAGGAGGGGCTGCCTAGCATTGCAGAATGCTGCTGAGAATTCAAGTTCCATATATACTAAATTTGCCCTTAACTTTCTGAAACGTGTAGGGCACCAAATTGCTTGAATAGCAAATTTTTGGTGAAAAGTTTGATAAAAGGGGGACAGAAATCAGATTTGAGGTGTTTAATAATTAGTAGAACAATGAATAAAAGTAACAGCCAGGGGAGAATCCTTTAGATAAGTTGACTGCTGCTACCCAAGTGAAGCAGCCAGCGTGGACTGAGATTTGACAATGGTGTGCATCCCCTTCCTTTCTTTCTTCCTTTCTTCCTTCCTTCCTTCCTTCCTTCCTTCCTTCCTTCCTTCCTTCCTTCCCTCCCTCCTTTCTTCCTTCCTTTCTCTTAGCACTAGGGTTTGAATGGAGAGGATTCTACCTCTGAACTATACCCCCAGACCTTTTCATTTTGAAATTGGGGTTTTGCTAAGTTGCTCAGGGTACAGCTAAGCTGCTGAGACTGACTTCCAACCTGTGATCCTCCTGTCTCAGCCTCCCCAGTACTTGGATTACAGGCATGAGCCACCACACCCAGCTTGTATTTTGTTTCTAATGGAAGAATATTGAATACATTTAAACCAGTGAAAAGGATCTGATTTAGGAGGAAAGGTCGGCTGTGCACAAGAGAGCAGGAAGAAGAGTTGAAACCCTCAGTCCTTAAGAATTTACTTCTTCTTAGGCCTAGGGCCAAGTCCTGTGGCATTAGAATGAATTGCAGCAGAACTGAACACCAGGGAACTCTTCAGACATGTAAAGAAACAACTCCAAGATGATGAACGATTGGGAGGAAGGTAGACCAATGAGATCTGATGGCTCACCAGCGAGGAGGGCTGCCTTCCCTGGAGAAGTCCAGGATGTTCAATCAAGGGAGAGCAGTCATCTGACCTCAGTTCCCACAACTCACAGAGGCCCAGGTGATAGGCTCTAAATAGCAGATTTGTGCAAGTTTAGTGCCTAAGCAGCAAGATTGCATGATCACATTCATGCCAAGGTGATGATGTGAAGGAAACTCAGCCTGGAGTGCTGGCCTTCTCATAACTGTATCTGAAGCTGGAGTAATCGATCCTGAGGATGTAGTCTCGTATATGTATCGATTCCGGAAGCAAGTGGCTAAACGTTGGCTGTCACCCAGACAGATGATACTGTGGTGTCCAGATGATTGTAGAATTTTCTTAGACACCAGGGATTGAGCCAACTTTGAGATTACCCCTTTAGTGTCCTGGTAAATATGTAGGAAAGTGTGAAGCAGCAGGAGGGCCCTGGACTTGGAGGGTGGATTTGAACTTCAACTGCTGGAGAGGAACTAAATTCTCCATCCTTGAGGCTCCAGTTTCTATCTGTGAAATGAGTTAACAGAACTGCATGATTTTCTTTTAGCTCTCAGTCCCCATCGTGGATGTGTGAATTTCAGATGCAAGATGGTGACGGAGAGATGAGAACAGAAAAGCCACTTTTCCTGATAAGTGCTTAGCCTTCCCATGGGGAAATCAAGGTTTCCAGAACAATATTTAGCACTTGTTTGAGAACTGTTTTTGAACATCTGTTTTATTCAAATTATTGAACTATGTCATAGGAAAGGGACCAAAATGATTGTTGTATTGTCTATGTCTTTAAGTAACTGACAGAACAATAAATGAGATGGAAGAGGTAGGTGGGGATAAGGGGATTCTAGGAAAAGCAGAATAGCAGGGGGACTGTGTTGGTCATAGGAAGGGTGTAAGGAAAGGTGTGAAAGGCATGGACAGATGTGTATTTTTATAATAATAATGGCATGCATCACTGTCTTATCTAACCTCCAAAACAAATTGCTAGAAGACGAGCTTATCATTGAGTAGCTTCTATGAGAAGTGCATTATACTCAGAAAACAAAAGTGATCTGCAAGTGCTTGGAGAGCTTGACCTGGCACAAAGACTTTTCTACATTTAGAGCCTGTGCTGCTTGCAACATACTGAATGCTGCCTTCCAGCTGTGAAAATCTTTCAGGAAGAGGTAGCAATTGAGAGGCTGTTGAGAATCAGGAAGGATTTCGAGACCAAGCTTAGGCTATTGTTTCATTTAAAAATATACTAATGGCATGGCTCCTATGTGGAGCAACTTACTGGAAGCCAAGAATGCACTGAAGGGTAGTGTAGTCACCCATCGTGGAGAAGCCCAGGGTCCAGTAACAGAAAGATACATGGAACTGTAACTCCAGTACCAGGTGTTCTAGTAGCAGATGCAGACTGCTAGAGAGAAAGAGGAGGGAGCAGTGATCCTGCCTGCAACACTGAGGGTAAGACTTTGAGAGAAGGGGGAATAACAGAGTCTTCATGGATGAAAAGAAAGCTTAGCAGAGAAAATATCAGAGAAAATAAAATATTCAAAATATATTTACAAATTGCTCACTTTGGGCAGGGGCTGTGCTAGGACTTCTGGAAATTTTCAGTAAGTAGGCAGGCTAATTAGAAAGAAACTTGTATTTGGCAGGGCAAGAGTCATTATGAGCCCCTCCTTACCCTCCTACTCCTCCCCAAATTAAGGAAGTAATTAGAACATTGAACAATGGTATTTGTGTATAGTAAACCATAAACATTCATTTTCATTGTCTTGTTTTGTATTCATAGCTACCCTGCAATTAAAGATTATAACTCCATGTTATAGAAAACAAAATTATTTTTAAAATAAGAAGCTGAGGAAGAAGGATCATAAGTTCAAGGCCAGCCTTGGCAATTTAATAAGACTCTGCCTAATTAAAGTAGAATAAAATAAAATGGGTTTGGGATTTAGCTCAGTGATATAGTGTCCCTGGGTTCAATCTCCAGTACAAAAACTGAAATAAAATAATGTACTTATTATATGAAGAAATGAAGATGCTAACCCAAATCTCCAGTTCTTTTCATGTCTTGGTGGCCTAAAGCAGCTCTCTAACATGTCGAAGTCATCTTGCCATATTTGCATAATCAATCGGATATGTATTGACACCTGCTATGTGCTCAAAGGGCAGGATTCAACAGGAAATCATAACATTTAATCTAGGAAAGAGAATAACATTGGGTGTCGGTCAGGATAGAGGGAGTATCTTGTACTGCTGCATATGTCCTAGTATTCTCAATTGATATTTTTGAAGAATGGCATGTACATGTTGAGAAGTACCAAGGAAACACAGGGAGCATCTTCTGAGTGCTGACTGGTGTTGAATGGCCAAAGCATATGATCCCAAGGTGCAAAGCAGGCAATCTAAGCTGGGAGAGTCAGAGAAAGCTTGCTGAAAGAAAGAACCTTGGAGACAGGCTGAAAAGATGGGGAGGAGCCAGACCCTGCATGCATCCTGCAAGCCTCAGTTCCCTAAAGAGTCCACATCAGGGAGTGGGTGGCTACTAGATACTCTCCTTGTTCCTGAGGCTGGAGCTGAAGTAGAAAGTGCAGAAGATCAGAGGGAGAAGCAGCCCTGAGCACGGTCAGAACATGTGACTGAAACCCTTCCATTCTGCACTCATTGTATACAGGGTGGAAAGTTAATGACTTGGTTGGGCATGGGGTCTAGTCATAGTGACCCATGGGAAACAAGGTCATCCACTGCATTGGGTCTCTTAGGCCATACAGGTCACCTGGAAGCCCAAGGTTGTCCAGAGACTAAGGATGTATGGGCTGGAGAGGAGAGAGCTAGCCCTGGAATAAGTTCCAAGTCCACACACAGATAGACTGTGTATCTGTGTCATTTGGCATTGAAGCATGCGTACTGGGAGAAGTTGCTGTTTAAGGGAAGAGCAAAAAATCTACTGAAAGGCACTTCAGAGTCCTGGAGGACAGGAGCTCAGGTCATCCTGGGGCTTAGAGGAGAGCAATTGAGAGGAAGTCAGGTGAAGCTGAAAAGTCTGAACGAACTAGCTACAGGGTTGGTGTCAGGAGGACTGGCCTGTGGGTATACCTTGATCATTTTAACCAGGAGCAGTATTGAGTTGTGGTGTCAGGTCTGAGCAGTTGTCAAAACAGCCACTGCCCTAAGCTTTTTAAGTCCTCTTGTCCCTCATGATAGAGTCCAATACTCTGCACTCCCAGACCCTCACATTCCCTACAATCCATTAAGTATTTATGCCAGGATAGCAGGTCACTGCAGGACCCTGTTCACCACCACACCTGCTGTGCATTATGATAGGCTGGTAACTGTGTTCTGTCTTGTGCTTTATCTTCTGAATGTCCTTTTCTCTCTCTGGAAAACACGTATGACCCAGGTAAATGCCCTTATGCACAGAAAAGAGAGGACCAGGGGAAGAAAGATGAGGCACATCAGGGAGAGACCAGGCGTGTGTGACTGGGGCCGGCTGCTCATTCAGGGCCTGGGCTGGGGAGGGGAGGGGCAGCTCAGCCCACATAGGGAGTTGGAGGCTGCTGCTCTCTTTCTGAGCAGGCCAGGTTTGGCTCAGACCCTGGCTGGGGTTGGCCGTGCCAGCTGGTCTCTGTAGAAGATGAAGGCCAAGGGACCCCCGGGTCTTGCTATTCAGCTCTAGCTCTGGGGCCCCTTGCTATATTTGTAGTAACTTATACCTCCCCAACCCCCATCTCTGCATTCTGTGGCCTCCAATAAAGGACAAGGTCACCGTGGGCTAGAGAACCCCTCTGTGCTGCTTGGAACATTCTGGGCACGGTGACTGGGCGGGGACACTGTGGCTCTTACAAATATTTGATTAGCTGCAATTGCAGCTAAACTTAGTTCTCCTTGGGAAACATATGGCTGAGGCAGATGGCTCAGGAGAGGCTGATCACATAAACAGGGCTCTGGGCCTC
Source organism: Graphiurus murinus (assembly GCA_004027655.1). Taxonomy (NCBI): domain Eukaryota; kingdom Metazoa; phylum Chordata; class Mammalia; order Rodentia; family Gliridae; genus Graphiurus; species Graphiurus murinus. Next base: position 81,300 of record PVLC010004354.1, read on the forward strand.
CCGTTCACTCAGGCTCCTGATGACTTATTAACAGGCTGGGGTTCAGGATGGGAAGGTGGAGTCTGGTTAGACTTGTCTCAGAAAGCCCCCAAGTTGTGCCTTTCAGACATTCTTCAAGCCTTGCTGTTTGCAAAGGAACATGCCTCAATGTGGGCTCAGGTCATTGTGAGGACTTAGCAGGGAACAGAGACAGCCTGGGCATGCTGGCTGCTGCATCTGAGACTCATATCACATCCACAAATGTTGCTAAATATCCCTGCCAAATTCTCAGCGATCAGGCCATTTGGAGCTCTGGTCAGTCGTGCATTCTATAAATATTTGCCCAGTCTGGATACTGCACAGAGTACCAGCTCCAGGTTAAATTGTCACAATGCCTGCAGCTCTCCTACTGAGGATTTAGGGCTAATTAAACCACATCAAAGAATTCAGATTTTGTTCTAAGTGTAATGGGGAGTAATGATGTCTGGCTTCTATGGTATTTAATGGGCTAATGATTGGTAAGAGTAGAAGCAGAGAATTCAGTTTTCGTATTCAATATTGATAGAAAAAAATACAAGGATTGTAAGTAAGGAATAAGTTCATCAGAACTACATTTTGAGTGTGAATACACAGGATTTGAAGATAAATTGATAGAGGAGGTGGAGAGGAAAAAGGAGATCAAGAGTGACTCAAAAGTATTTTGAACTATCATGGGTAAGACTGTAAGAGGAACGTATTTGGAAAACATAAGCAAAGATTCTATCTTCTTGGATATTTTGTGTTTAAGATGTGTAGTTAACATCAATGGAATTATGTCAAGGGGTAAGGGATCATGCCTGCTCAGAACAAAGATGGCACTGGAATGAATATATATATATATATATATGAATGACTCAGATCCCCTACTGTAGAAACACAGCTTATGGAGGAGAAAATAGTTGGGTAAAAGACCTGAGCATGTAATCCAGAGAGGTTGGAGGGAGATGCTGGAGGAAGGGGGATGGACAGCAGCAAAGTGAGAGAATCTTGAACTTAGATACCTTCCATTAGTAACCTAAGGTAGACATGAGGCGTTTGTCTTGCTACCAAGTCAGTGATGTCCTTATTGCTGTTTTTGCATACAAATAAAGTGAGGCTGGGGACAAAGAGCATCCCACCTCAAGTAGAAATGTTCTAGACATAAGCAGGAAGATTTTCTATGCTCCATCTAGCATTGCCCACTGCCCTGGACAAGACTGCTTTTTCCTTGGTGTCAAAAGGCAATTAAAGATCTCCTACCGCACCACCTCTCCCACTGAGAGTTCTCTAGGAGTTGATACAATTCTATGGCGGATAGTTTTAATAGTCACATCATCTGCATGCTCCTCTTCAGCAGCGTATCTCTTGCTGCTCTTTTTCTGAACCACCACTGCATGTTACTTCCTGCATCAGATATCCAGTGGACTGACTCTCAGGACCCTCGGCCAGCGTCACTCTCTCCTCCCCAGTTCTCAGGTGAGGAACCAAGACTCAGGATGCTTAAACTCTTTATTCCCAGGCACCAAGTGTATAAATGGCAGAGCTCAGAGCAAGCCCACGTCTTTTAAACAAAATCCATTTCTTGCCTGTACAAAATCATGAGGTACCAGACTCTGCTCTGGACTCTTACTAAAATTCAAATTGAAATACCTGAGGCTGCTCAGCGTTTCGGACCAATCAGAAGGAAAGCCAGATGCCAAGCTGTTGGGTGACCAGAGTGTGCTCAAGGGGACATGCTGACCTTTCACTTGTGTGATTATAGAGTGAGGCTAATAAAGTGTTATCATGCACTGGACTTGCCATGCTGGATCTAATAGGTAGGTCACAATGGTTTATATAATTAAGTCATTAAGCCCACTCCGTGTTGATGGGAGCATGCTTACTGCTAAATTACAGCAGCAGCCTTTGCTCATCCTCAGTATGTTAAATGGTGCTTTTCACTGGGCTCTTTGGTCAGAGGCCCTCTTGGAACTGTGAATGTCTCCTGGGCCAGGGTGTCTGTTTTGTAACTTGAGTATTGCTGAAGTCAGAAACTCTGAGTACTAGAACCAACTAGAACTACATCTGACACTGCATCCCTCTCCATCTCTGTATTCATTAATACATTGATTGACTGATTTGCTGCACAATTGAGTGATTGTGTCATGCAAAGCCCGCTGTCCCACTAATCTAGAACTTAAATTATTTTTTCTATAAAACAGAAGTGATAGAGTTGGGCAAGTGAAAGGAGGAGAGAAAAAAATATGAAATACAGTACCACATATGGAAGAATATCCCTCATCAGTGTCTGGTTCTCACCAGCATCAGCATTGTGTCTAATGCATTGCCTGTGCAGTTGTCTAATTAAATAGTGAGTGAATGAATAAATAAAGGATGGAAAATTTAAAAAATAAGATTTGAAATCATCATTCTACTATCTATTGTATTTGACACTAAGGACAAAACACACGCTGTGATCATGAGTCTCCTCATAAATAAAATGAAAACTCACATGCCTAAGGTCCTACTCCTTATTGTTATAAGCAAAATTAACTATCTGGAACTTAGACCAACCAATCTCAGGCTAGCTCCTGCAGAGAAATTTTCAATTACAAACACCATTTTATACTTTTAATATATGATAGAAGCATGATTTTGCCAAATCATATAGCTAATAAATAACATCTATGCTCCAATTGTTTTGTACATAATTTACCAACACAATTAAAAAATATGAATTAGCTGTAGATATGTTAACAAATAATGTGACATCCTGTTATGTTTATGGAATTGAACAAAATGGGATTACTTATTCCTTACTCCACAAACAGAAGTGTTAAGCAGATATATTCCACAAAGAACCTTCTGGGAGGGGGAAGATCCAAGATGGCGACTGAGTGAACCGTCTTTTCACAAACGCCTTGATTTGGATCTAAATTTACCATAAAAAGATCTTTTCAACAGAAGGAAAAAAGCGAAATTTGAACCACAAACAAATAAAGAAGATCAAGAAAGCAGAGCGGGGACAAGAAAAGACGCCAGAGCGCAGCGATCCGCGCTCCGCGCGGACCCCCGCCGGCCCGGCTCTGCTGGGGCAGGCAGCAGCCAGGCTCTGCGCCGAGGAGGTAGGCTGTGGAAGGGCAGGACCAGGAGCCTTGGGGGCCACCCAGACGCTGGGAACGGCGGGCCCCGGAACACAGCACCCCTGGCACCCTGCGCCACACCCAGGCGGAGACCAGAACTGTGGGGCATTCAGCATGGGCACCCGTGGGTCTGGGGTCTGTCCAGGCGCATCGCCTCAGCGCAGAACTGTGACCGCCCAGAGCCTGAAGTGGGACGCAGCTTCTTGGCGGAGGCCTGGGCCTGAGGTGGGAGCTGAGGAGCTGAGTCTGGGAGGGGCAGGACGAGTCAGTGGGAGCCGGCGGGCCATGAAGTGGCAGCCCACCATCTCCCCTGCTAGCCCTTCCCAACCAGCTACCTGTCATCTGGCCAGACTATCACCAGCCTGCGCCCTTCAGCAACCCGGGAAGGCCGAGCAGGCAGGTCAGCCTCCAGGGATGGAAAAGTGAGCCTGAAGCAGATCAGCCGGGAGCCCAGCCTCTTGACTGGGGGAAGAGAGGGAGTGCTTGAAGCCTGGGCGTGAACTTGGAGCACCTGGGTGGAGATCGGGAGATTTGGGGGACCCAGCGTGTGGCTGCCACCATCTTAGCCGCCAGCGCCTCTCAACCATCCTTCTCTCAGCTATCCAAACCATCATTGTCCGACTGCGCCCCCAGCTGTCCAGGAGGTGGAACAGGCCGAACAGCAGACAACCGAGCCTGCACGCCAGCCCCTCCCACCAACTTCCTGCTAGCTACACAGACCATCATTGTCCATTTGCGCCAACAGCCATCAGAACAGGAACAGGCCGAACTGCAGGGAGACATAAGTCGAGTCACGCGCACCTCGAGTGCAGGGTGCGGGATTCAGAAAACAAAGGATAGACTCAGCCATCCGCCCTGCTAGAGCCTAGACAGAAGGGTGGAGGAACCCAGTGCACACAGGGTCTCTGGAAAGGCCTGGCTTTTAGACTGCTAAAGCAAAAAGCAGAATCAGAGACGCAGCCAGACCCAGAAGAGAGTCCAGAGACATAAACTAGTAGTGGGCAACTCTCTGCCTGCACTGACATAGCAAATTAAAATAAGTAAATAAATTAAAAACGCCAAAGACACACGTGAAAATTTAAGCTCCGTACTTACGATCTAGCAGAGCTTGGTTTTAGTGACTGCTATTTGTAGATTTTGGGGGTTTTGTTCTTTTTTTTGTTTTCATTTTTTGTTTTGTTTTGTTTTTTTTTGGTTTTGGTTTTTGGTTTTGTTTTGTTATGTTTTTTTCATTTTCTTTAGGTGTTAAGTTTTCAATTTTGATCTGTCTAAACTCTGTTATTCCTTTGATTTGTTTATGTTTATTTGGATGAATACTTGCTTTGTTATCTCTCGCTTAGGTCATTGAACCCCCTCCTTACCCCTTTTACAAGTCCCCCCCGTATTCCTCTCTGCTATACTTTACCTCCTATCTTTTCTTTTCCTCTTTTTCCTGTCACATATCAATATCTACAATCTCTAATCTTTACCCCCTTCTTTACCCTATCCCTGCACCTATCACAGCGACCTCTCACCCAAACTCTATCTCTGAATACACCCTGTCACCCCTAAACCTCAACTACAGAGATTGGACAAGAAAACTTGCAAGAACATCAAAGATATAAATC
>PVLC010004355.1:0-77835 GCA_004027655.1 Graphiurus murinus
TTTTTTTTTTTTTTTTTTTTTTTTTTTTTTTTTTTTTTTTTTTTTTTTTTTTTTTTTTTTTTTTTTTTTTTTTTTTTTTTTTTTTTTTTTTTTTTTTTTTTTTTTTTTTTTTTTTTTTTTTTTTTTTTTTTTTTTTTTTTTTTTTTTGCGGTGCTGGGGATTGAACTCAGGGGCTTTCTACCTCCGAGCTACACCCCCATCCCTATTTTTTATTCTTTATTTTGAAACCGAGTCTCACTAAGTTGCGGAGTGCCTCACTAGGTAGCTGAGGTTGGCCGCGAACCCGGATCCTCTGGTCTCAGCCTCCCGAATGCTGGGCCAAGATCCTATATTTCTAACAAACTTTCTAGTAATTCCATTGCTGCTGGTGCAAGGACAAACTTTGAGTCAAAAAATTCTAAAGATATTGCAGAAGAAATGTTATATCACTGCTTCAAACTGCTAAAAAGTTACAGAAAAAATCCTAATGAAAAGTTACAGGAAAAATGTAATGAAAACCCCTTACAAGTAAATTATAATTATGCTGCTGGATGATAACAGTTTGAATGCATCTTCAGGAGGTTGCATGTTGCATTTTTTTTTGCAGTACTGGGGATTGAACCCAGGGGCAGTCTACCTCTGAGCTACACCCCCAGCCCTATTTTTTATTCTTTATTTTGAAACAGGGTCTCACTAAGTTGTGGAAGGCCTCACTAGGTAGCTGAGGCTGGCCTCGAACCCAGATCCTCCGGTCTAAGCCTCCCATGTACAGGGATCACAAGTGTGTGCCACCACGCCCATCTAGGAGGTTGCATATTTTAGGTGGAGGGAGATTCTCACCTTCAACTGTCAGGTCTAAAAATGGAACTGGTTTTAAAATTTGCTTAGTGTTACCTTAAAGTAGAGTGGTTAGATACTCAAAGTTGTCTTCATCTCAATATGTAGAAACATGTAATAAGCATGGAATCTATACCTCCAGCTATCCCTTGTTTTGTCTTGTAACTTGTGTAAGTTATCATCTTAAATGATGATAACTCGTAGCTTAAAGCTAATGAAGTTGCCAAACTGTGACCTGAAAGAGGGGTGAGTATGGCCAGATGGCGCGAGTTGCTGATTACAACTGAAAATGGGTTGTTAACTTCTTGCTAGTGAGTCGTAGGAGTTCCAATGTATCTTGTGTATTAACTCCTTATCAGGTATACGATTTGAAAATATTTTCTCCCATTCTATAGTCTACTTTTTCATTCTGTTGTTTCCTTTGTCGTGCATTAACTTTTCAGTTTGAAGTGATCCTATTTGTCTATTTTTGCTTTGTTGCCTGTGCTTTTGATGTCATGTCCAAAAAAATCATGGCTCAGACCAATGTCAAGAAGTTGTTTTTTTTTTTTTTAATCTCTATTTTCTTCTAGCAGGCTTATAGTTTCTGATCTTCTATTTAATTCTTTAATCCATTGTAAGTTGTACAGGGTGTGAGATAATGGTCTAATTTCATTCTTCTACATACTGATACCCAGTTTTTTCAGCATCATTAGTTGAAGAGACTATCCTTCCCCCTTTCTGTTCAAGATCAGTTGAACATGCATGTGTGGATCTATTTCTTGGCTCCCTACTGTTTCATTAGTCTATATGTCCATTTTTATGCCAGAGACATATTGTAAGTTTGTAGTATAATCTGAAATCAGAAAGTGGGATACCTACAGTTTTGTTCTTGCTCAAGGTTATTTGGGCTTTTTGAGATCTTTTGTGGTTCCAAAGAATTTCAGATTTTGTTTTTTCAATTTCTATAAAGAACGAACAGCATTTGAATAGGGATTGCTCTAAATCTGTGGATCACTTTGGATAGTATGGACATGTTAATGATATTATTTTAATCCATGAACATAGAATGTTTATTCATTTTTCTGTGTTTCTTTCATAAATATTAATAGCTTTCATCAATGTTTTCTTTTTAAATTTTCATCATATAAGTTCTTCATCTATTTGGTTAAATTTGCTCTTAATTATTTTACTTTATTGTTAGTTAATTATTTTGTTTTAATTATTTTATTTTCTGCTATGTGAATGGGATTGTTTTCTGTTTCCTTTTCAGATAGTTCATTATTTGTGAATAGAATGCAATTAACCTTTGTATATGATTTTGTATACTGCAACTTCACTGAGGTGTTTCACTAGTGTTAGTAGTTATTTTTTCCTGATTATTTTCAGTCTTTAAGTTTTTCTACTTAGGTGATCATGTTGTCTAAAAGAGAGTAAATTTTACGTCTTTTCTAATTTGGTGTCTTTTATTTCTTTTTCTTGCTAAATTGATCTGTTGTATGGAATTGGTAAGAGTGAACATCCTTGCTTTGTACCAGATCTTAGAGAGAAAGTTTTCAGTTATTTTCCTATTGATTATAATGTTAGCGGTGGGCTTTCCATATAAAGCCATCATTGTGTTAATGCAAGATCTTTCTGCAGCTTTTCCTTTTCTTTCTTGTTAGATGTGTGTCTCTCTCTGTTGCCCAGGCTGGTCTCAAATTTGTGTGCTCAAGTGATTGTCCTGCCTCAGCCTCCTGAGTAGCTGGGACCACTGGCATGCACTACCACCAAACTCGGCTGCTTCTAGAGCTATTTTGTTGTAAGTTCTAATCATGAATGGATGTTTCAGACTTTTTTTATTTTTTGGTTTTTGGTGTGGTTCCCTCCCTCCCTTTGGCATATAATGAGATGATAATATTTTTTTTCCTTTCTTTTTGTTGACTTGTTGTATTATGTTGATTTCTGTGTGTGGAGTCATTCTTGCATCTCTGTGATTAATCTCACTTTAAATGTGTTGTTGGATTTGGTTTGTTAGTGTCTCATTAAGGACTTTTGCATCAATGCCTATCAGGAGGATTGACTTGGAGTTTTCTTCTCTTGTAGTCTCTTGTTCATTTTGGTATCAAGGTAGTGTTGACCTCATAAAATAAATTTGGTAGAGTTTGAGAAGTATGTTTCATAGAATTAATCAGTGAAGCCATGAGGTCACCAGGATTTTTTTGTTAGAAGATTTTTGATAACTCATTCAATCTCCCTGCTTATTTCTACTGTGGTGTGTATGTTTTTAGGATTTTATTTACTCTTCTACGTTATTCAGTTGGTTGGCATGTAATTGTTCACAATGCTCCCTTACTGTTCTTTTATTTCTGAGATAGCCATTGTAATGTCTCCTCTTTCATTTCAATTTTATTTATTTAAGTTTTTGTTCTTTTTTATTGTTAGTTATTTGTTTGAAGGACTTGGTTTTGTTTATTGTTTCAAAATATAACTGGTTTTGTTGACTCTTTTTGTTCTTTATTTGACTAATTATTTCTCTAATCTTTACTCTTTCCTTTCTTCTTCTAACTTTGGCTTAGTTTTTTTTTATTTTTCTGGTTTCTTGATGTGTAAAATTAGATTGTTTATTTGGGATTTTTCTTCTTTTTAAATGTAGACATTTATAACTGTGAACTTTTCTCTTATTACTATCTTTGCCACATTGCATAGGTTTTATTATGTTGTATTTTTATATGTTGTTCTCAAGATACTTTTAAATTCACTTTTTGGCATAATGGCTGTTTAAGAGTATGTTGCTTAGTTTCCAGTCTGTGAATTTTCCCATGTTCTTACTATTATTAATTTCTAGTTTTATTGTATTGTGATTGGACAAGATACCTGGACGGAATTTGTCCAGGCAAAGGTGATGTTGAAGGAACAAGGAAAAACAAATGTTCCATAAAGAGAGAAGACCAAGTTCAAGGTTCTAAATGTAATAGATGATAGAGTTTAGATGAAGTATATGGTTTGGGTAGATGGGAGATAACGAGAATTTAAACTGCACAGGGAAACAAACCTGATAAAATGGATTTTGATAAGAACAACTTAATGATATGTATTAAAGCTATAAAGTGTGCATTGTCTCAATTTAGGAATTCCAGTGAAGAAGTATTTAAAGAAATAGGGATAAGCTGGACGTGGTGGTGCGCACTTGTAATCTCTGTACTCAGGAGGCTGAGACAGGAGGATTGTGGGTTCGTGGTCAGTCTCAGCTACTAAGTGAGACCCACCACAACTTAGTGAGACCTTGTTTCAAAATAAATAATAAAATATAGGGCTAGGGGTATAGCTTGGAGATAAAATGTCACTGGGCTCAATTCCTAGCACCACACACACACAAAAAAAGAAAATGAAAAAGAAATAGTGAAGCACAAAATAATTATTGCATACATAATTATGGCAGTAGAAAACTGGATAAAGTTGAAATGTCAATTAGAGAAAATTGGTGAAATAAATTATGATTATTCTATAAAATTACATTATAGTTATAAAAAACTATTTTGGAAGGATTTTACAGGCACAATATTTTCATATAATATAATATATGTGTGTGTATATATATATATATATATATATATATATATATATATATATATATATACTAGAGGTTGAACCCTGAGGTGTTCTACCTCCTAGATACACCCCTAGCCCTATTTTTTTTAAAACAGGGTCTCTTTAAGTTGCTAAGGCTGACCTTGAACTTCAATCCTCTTGTTTCAGCCTCCCAAGTACTGGGATTACAGGCATGTGCCACCACATCTGGCTTCTATAACTTATTCTTTCCTGGTTAAACAAAAGTCTCTTTTGTTTTAAAGCAGAATTATTTGGGCAGATCATCAATCTTTCACAGTTCTTATTCTATCCTTTTGCTCCTTGGTATGACCCCCAGACAGATCAAAGTAGGTACGATTTACGTGGCTGGAGAGAGAAGACTTAGGGCTGTCTTACAGGTGTTCCTAGGTAGTCCTCTAAATCACTTTCAGCCAATTGTTGAGAGTTATCATCACACTTCTTTTTGGCATCGCCTCTTTTTTACATATTTGTTACTGAAGTCCTTGGTACTACTGGGTCTTTTGGCCCGTAATGCCATCTGCCACCATCAATTCTGAACTCTGACCCTGACTCTGCCTTAAAGTCCTTGGCAAGGCTGTCTTTGAACCTGTGATTCTTCTAGCTCAGCCTCCCAAGAACTGGGGTTACAGGGGTGAGCTACCATGCCTGGCTTTATTTTATATTTTACATATAACCATATAGGCAAATTGAAAGTTAAGAAGATAGAAAAAATATCATGCTAGTATTAATAAAAAGAAAAACACAAATGACCATGTTAATATCAAGTAAATGTAATTTGAGAACAAAGAAAACTACAAGAAATAAAGAGATAGTATAAAATGATAAAAGGCCAATCTATCAAGAAGATAGAGCAATACTAAATGCGTATGCAACTAGCAACAGAGCTGTGAAGCAAAAACTGATATAACTGAAAGGAGAAATATAATCTAAAATCATAGTTAGAGACATTGAAAACTTTTTCAATAATTGACAGAAAAAAACAGACAAGGAAACCATATCTTTTGGGACAACACGGATGAATTTAGATGGCATTAGGCTTAGTGAAATAAACCAGGCACAGAAAGATAAATGCTGCATGATATCTCTTATAGGTAGGAAGTACCTTTTAAAAAAAAATTGAACTCATAGAGAATAAAAAACATATTGAACTTGTATAGAAGAGAAAAGGTTATCTGAGGATAAAGAGGGATACATGGGATGGGGGAAACGCTGGTCAAAGGGTACAGTTTCTGCTAGACAGCAGTGTTGTGTGGAGGGATCTTGAGTGGTCCTAATCAGCTTCTCAAGAGGCAACATTTCCTATTTGGTGCAATTTGCATTTGGTATGTGTAAGCAGTTTATTAAGGTGCTGCTTTTATGGTGCATATAGTGGAAGCAGACTATTGGCATGGGCCAGATACAGTCAGGGGTCAGGTGACTGACTGACTGGGAGGGTCTCTAGCTGGACCATTCTCAAAGTTTGGGTGATTCTTCACCTTTCTTTTAGTCTTCATCAGTTATCAGACTTTTCTTAGCCTATGCTGTTTTTTTTTTTTATAAGGGTGAGCTTTGTTTTAAAGTGTGTAAATACTGCATCTTGTGCTGAGGGGGGCCTCTTGAAAATTCTTGAGCCAGGGTTGGAAATCCCTAGGCCAGATTGGCTCATGCTACTAAGTGACACATAATATCAGCCATGTGAGATGTTTGAGCAGGCCTTATGACAATCAGTAACCTTTAAGGCACAATATATTTCCTATCCTACATTATACAAAAGGAAGAAGTTCTAGTGATCTTCCACATGGCAGATGACTATGGTTAATAATAGTGTAGATTTAAAAATTAAATTAAAATTAAAAATTAGAGTAGACTTAAAAATTTACCAAATATTTTTAGATATTTTCACCACAAAGAAATGATAAGGTGATGGATATGTTAATTAGCTTGCATTCCACAATGTCTCCATGTATAGAAACATCACATACTACTGCATAAAAAATGCAATTATTATTTGTCCATTAAAAATAAAATCTAAAAGAAGAAAATAAAAGGAAGAAACTATAGAAAATCAGCAATAACAGAAAAACTTTTGAAAAGGCAAAGCTATAGCATAGTTGCCAGGGTTTAGGGGTGGGCATGAGAATGTGATTGGCATGGTTGTGGATACAACAGCCCAACACGTGGAATCCTCCTGGTGATGAAATTGCTCTGTATCTTGTCTCTGTTAAAATTCATTCAATAAGGGTTAGACTTTGGTATACAGTTTACCAATAAATATGGCTATTGTGTTGCAATAAAAATGGTATCTGTGTAATATTCCAGAGTAAAAAGAAGAAAAAAAAATCATGACTCAAGTACAGTATGACATTATCCCAACTCCAGAATAATCAAGAACATGCCTCTTCAAGGGCACATACAACATTAAAAAAAATTAGCCAAATCATAATGCCCAAAGAAAACCTCCCATAATTCTAAAAGAATAGGAAAAACAAGAAGCATTTTCTAACCCAAAGCATTAAAACTAGAAATTATAAACAAAATAAAAATTACAATAAAAATGCCCTTTCACTTGCCCATTTTATAAAACATCTTTGTAAAAACATCTTGATTCAAAGGGAAAATGTAGATCAACACTCTAGAATTTTTGGAAAATAAAAATTAGTAAGCACTATCTATCAAAATATATGGTATAAAGCTAAAGAAGTAATAAGAATATAAATTCTGTAAAAGTGAATTGTATTAAATTTAAAAATCCAGGAAAATAACAATCTAAAATGACATAATTTTGTTCTTTTTTTGCCAAGTAAAATTCCATTGTGTGTATTTCCTATAATTTTTAAGCCATTCATTTGTTGATGGACACCTGGGTTGACTCCATAACTTGGCTATTAGGTGAAATGTGCTACTATGCACATAAGTATGCATAAATTACTGTAGTTCTCTGATTTGGGCCCCTTTGGAAAGATACCCAGAAGTGGTATAGCCAGATCATATGGTGGATCCATTCCTAGTTTTCTGAGGAATTTCCATACTGATCTCCATAGTGTAGTGGCTGAACTAATTTGCAATCTCACCAATAGTGCAGGAGAGCTTCAATTTCCCCACATCCTCACCAGTATTTATTGTTTTTTGGCTTCTTGATGATTGCCATTCTGATTGGATTTAGATGGAATCTCAATGTAATTTTGATTTGCATCTCCCTGATTGCTAATGATGTTGAACACTTTTTCAAGTATTTTTTTGACCATTTGTATCTTTTTTTTTGGTGACATATCTATTCAATTCAATTGCACATTTCTTGATTGGTTTATTTGGGTGTTTTTTAGTGTTACGTTTTTAAAGTTCTTTGTATATTCTAGATATTAGTCCTCTATCATAGGGATAGCTGGAAAAGATCTCCCAGTTTGTAGGCTTTCTCTTTATTCTCTTGATGGTTTCCTTTGATGAGCAGAAACTTTTTAGTTTAATGCAATTCCACCTATTAATTTTTGTTTTAGTTTCCTGAGCTTTGAGGGTCTTGCTGAGGAAGTTTCTACCTGTGCCTAGATGTTGGAGTGTTGGACCTATGCCCTCTTCTAGTAGCTTCACAGTCTCTGGTCTAACTTCCAGGTCTTTGATCCATCTTGAGTTGACTCCTGTGCAAGGTGAGAGGTAAGGATTTAGTTCCATTTTTCTACAACTAGATAACCAGTTTTCCCAACACCATTTGTTGAAAAGGCTGAAGGACCTGGAAAACATTATGTTAAGTAAGATTAGCCAGTCACAGAAAGTGAAGGGCCATATGTTTTCTCTAATATGCACAAGTTAAGAGTAATTGGGATGCCAGAGGGACTCTAGATAATGAAGGAGAAACCTCAGTGGAGTCAGGGAGATGGTCTAAAGGAAGGGGAGAGGGAGGACCGAGGTTCATTAATAGAATTACTACCATTGACTATGTGTACATATGTGAAAATATCAATGTCATCTCGGTACTCTGTATTGGAAAGGGGGGAGATGAGGAGGTGGGGGGCACCGAGTGCTGTGTGTATGGATGTCACTGTCAACATGATTTACATTATGATGTGACTATAATGCACCAATAAAAGCATATTAAAATAAAATATTTCACATAAAAATAAAGTAGTTTCTTTGTCTTCTGTCATACAGTGCTATTAAAGAATCTGATGAAAATTCAATTTTCATTACTTTATAAATAACTTGATCTTTTTGCCTGGATGAACAAAATATTTTTTCTATTTAAAAAAATTCCAGCTGGGTGTGGGGTGCATACTTGTAATCACAATACTTAGGGGGATGTGATAGGAAGATCACAGGTTCAAGACCAGCCTCAGCAATTTAGGGAGACTCTTAGCAACTCAGTGAAACCTTATTTCAAAATAAAAAAATAAAAAGGGCTAGGGGTGTAACCCAGAAGTAGAATACCCCTGGGTTTAGTTCCCAGTACTGCATGCACAAAAACATTCTAATTACTTTGCTAGTATATTTCTTAGCATTGATTCTTTTGGGCCACTTTACCTAGATATACTATATGCTTGCCTGCCATTCCTTAACTAACTAACTAACTTACTTCCCTCCCTCCCTCCTTTCTCTCATACTATACTATTTCATGATTCTGGCTTCTATATGTTAAAATACTGTAATAGCAGAAAGAATGTGCATATACATAAAATTAGAGTCTTTTGGTTTTGAGATAAAGGCTACAGAAAAGAAACTTTATGTGCCATTAGTAACTTTTTGAAAGTTATTTTCTCAAGGACAAACAGAGGCTAACATATAAATATACGTATAAAATCATCATGCTAAAATTAACTGCCTTTGGCTGTCTTTTTTCTTTCAAGAAAACTGAACAGTAAAAAAGAATTAAAATTCTGAAAATCCTTCCTACCTGAATGTAAAAGATGGCAACATTTAGGCTGAGCAGGATTCAACTCACTTAAAACCCTTGTGGCTAATGTTATAACAGATTTAGAGATTGTACTTTATTACATTGTCCCATTTAGAGGAGTCATGATATGATTAAGTGTATGACCAAATATCAGTTTAAAAACATTTCCCATTAGCAGACTTGGATTTTATGGGCTGTAAACTGAATACAAATATAGGAAATCCTTTCTTGCTAATTGAAATGATACATCAAATCCTTAGTACCATACTTTGGCAGGGATCCCGAGGCTCCTGCCAAGATCTGACCTTCCCACTACTCAAGGTGATGTTCCAAACCCAACTCTAAACCATCCCGGTTGATTTTAATGGTTGGAAATGAATTTTGTCCTTTTTATTTAATTTAGCCACTTGACTTTCTGTATTTTCCTATTCCTCTATGTATGTATTTATATATGTATTTTGAGAAAAAAAAACTAGGCACTTAAAAGTTTTATTTTATTTTTTTTAATTCAAACAATCAGCCTTCAATTTAAAGATCCCAAATAAACTGATGTCAGCATAACAGGTTAAAATGTCACGGGGCACATATACTTAAATTGTGTTACGTTTGGGATGTAAATGGTTGAAATTATTAAGAAGAAAAACATAAAACAGACTACGGCATGCCTGGTTCCCTGCACATACATGCTGTAGCCTGCTTGGAGGGCTGGGGCACGTTTCCAGTGTGACACTGGTGACCTGGATGAGGCTGGTGGCAGAGAGGCAGAGAAAAGTGAAAGGACGAGAGATACTTCAGAAGGTGTAAAAACAACCTTTGTGACTCCTTTCATTCCCACTTGATATAATTTACTTCACCCAGGCTGTAAGTTGTGATGTCTTCCAACATTCCATTACCTTCCAATAAAATGAACTTTCTTCCAATCTTCCTCAGGAAAGGTGCTGTACCCTCTTCCTTGCTAGGTACTTGAAAAAAATACTTATAACATAGCTTAGGGAAAGAAGCCTTCAACATGGAGACCTTCAGACAAAAAACTAGCACAAAATCATTTCCACATGGCCTGAATTGAATTAGTTTGTAACCTTTAAGTGGAGGAAATTTCTTCACATGAAAATACAGATTTTAAAGCTTTCCTTGAGCATGTGGGCGACTGGCCACATGTGCTCTGTTGTCATGCAGGAGCTGTGGGGGCTGAGTACCTGCTTAGAAACCATGTGCTCCCGGCATTCCCGGGGTCTCTATTCATTGACAGGCCCTTCTTGCGCCCCCTGGAGGTACCGCCAAGTCCTACTTCTTTTATTTGTTAACTTGGAGCACCATGTTTATTGAATATGTACTAGGTGACATCTATTACCTATTAGTTGACCTTTATAAAAGCACTGTGAGAAAGGAAACGTGCTTACCCTTTATTGACAAAGAAAGGCCTTGTAACACTTTTCCCAGGTCACACAGATGTGTTTAAATTGATTTTCTTATTATTTAGGTATGGCAAAGCCAACAGATTGGGAGTTGAATGACCCAGAAAAGACAGTTTGTGACACACATCTCCAGGGAGTGCACACTGTGCCGGGGTGGGGGGCACTTGGGAAGCTCTGGGACCAGTCTGGAGGCAGAGGAGAAGGAGAAATGTGGGCAAGGTCCTTTCCTGGGGTTTCTGCAGGAAGGAACGGGTGAGGCAGGGTAGGCCGTCACAGAATTGGCTAGTTTGAATGAGCTCGGTGGGTTCCGGGCACAGATGCTGTTCCTGGTTGTCTAGTTTCTGGCCCTGGGGTGGTCAGCAGGTGGGTGGTCCGTAGTGTGAAAGCTCAATAGCAGAGGTAGAGGGGAGTGTTGGCTCCAGATTGGTTGGTTTGCACTTGAAAAGCACTCTCCTGCATTGTTTACTACCTCAGTGAAAGGCTAGGCCTGGCAGGGGTGCTCACTCCAAGGTCTGAGAGACCCCAGATGTCAAAGCATCAAAAGACATAAAATAAGTCAGGCGTAATTTGGTGTATACCTGCAATTCCAGTGCTTAAGAGGCTGAGACAGGAGGATTACTGGTTCAAGACCAGCCTCAGATTTGGGTTTGGTGGTGCACACTTGTAATCCCAATACTTTGGAGGCTGAGACAGGAGGATAGCAGGTTCGAGGATAACCTCAGCAGGTAGTGAGACTCTTAGCAGCCTAGTGATACCCTGTTTCAAAACAAAAAATAGAAAGGGCTGGGGGTGTAGCTTATAAGTAGATGCCTCTGGGTCAATCTTCAGAAAAAAAAAAAAAAAAAAAGACCAGCCTCAGCAACCTAAGGAGACCCTGTTTCAAAAGAAAAAAAAAATAAACACAAACAGCAACACATAAAATGAAAGGGTCAATTCAACAGTAAAAGAAGTACATACTGGTTTCTTGACTCAAATTCAAGTTCTTAACATTCTGTGTAGGACGAATGCACAGGCCTAGGAGAGGGATCTGGGGAGATGCCCAGAGTACCTACACTTGGTGGCCGGCTTGTTTATTACCATAACTTGGTCGAGCTGGTTTACCGAATGAGACCGAGACCCCCCTCCTCGCCTCAGGGCACCTGGACCTCCATTACCCGGAAGCATCCTCATTTCTCCTGACACAAAGAAACCATACCAAGTACTACCACCAGACCAGCAGACAAGAGAGCACCGAACCACAGAAGGAAAATGGTCCTGGCTGCTTTGCCCTGGCCTTGTAGGAACGTCCCTCCTTCTTGTCTGAGAAGGAATTTCCAGAAATCACTAGTACAGCGAAGGCCAATGATTTGGGAGCTGCTTTGGACTCATGTTATCGCAGATCATTGAAGTGTAGAGTTTGAAGCGTCTTGCCCTGGTTGCTTCTCCTAAGTGTGAATCAGGGCTGCTCGGAGTGGGGAAGATCCGCGAGGGAGGAGGAACGGCGAGGGAGGAGGAGCGGCTGGGCCATTTTGATTCCGTCCGCCATGGTGCCCGCTTTCTACTTCCACTATACACCCTTTCTTTGGCCCCCAAGGCCGCACGGCCCAGCAGTTGCGGGAGTATATGTGACCAGATGTTGGAAGATAAGCAGGGCCAGGGATGGAGGGGCGGGGACTCATGCAGAAGCACAGCTCAGGGAGAGAACTGCTAGTACTTTTCTAAATTTGGGGAGGATCAGCCCAGAAGTTACTTTGTAGAGAAAAATCATTGTAGGAGAACCTGTTTCTCATTTAGTCGACAAATTAATGGCCTTTTTACACATGTAGCGCTGAATTGTTTACCAATGTATGACATTCCTGAAATTTCACAAGCTCTCTTTAAATAGCACACTTTATTTTCAGGCACAGTTGGAGAAGTCAGTTGAAAATCCACTTCGCTTTTGAGAGTAGATTCCATTTTCTTGACTTGTGGCAGCTGCCTGACTTGCTGTAGGTGAGGATTAGTACATAGACGTTCAGTTAACTAGAACTTGATTGACAAGATGAACCTTGATAAGCATTATATGTCATGCAACAGTAAGTTCATACCATTTTTATGAGTGTGAAACTGAGTGCCAGTCACTTTTTAAAATAAAAACAATTTTGTTTGGTTAGAGAACATCTTTCACTAGAAAGTTTGAAATCCTTAGAATGGAAGATGCAGGCAAATAAATGTCTTCCATCTTAATATGGTAAAAGGTTGCTTTGAGAATGGAAGTATCAGGGTCTTTCTTGATGAATCCTGTCCAGAAGATGGAGCAAATTTGCCAAAATGATAATGATTAAGTACAGATATTAGAGTAAATACTTTTTTTTTTTTTTTGGTGCTGGGGCATTCTACCTCTGAGCCACACCTCCAGCCTTTTTTTATTTTATCTTTATTTTGAAACAGGAGTCTCACTAAGTTGCTAAGGGTCTGGCTAAGTTTCTGAGGCTGGCCTCAAGCCTGCAATCCTCCTTTCTCAGCCTCCCAAGTATTAGGATTATAGGTGTAATACATTCTTAAAGTGGAATGATGCTCTCAGGGTAGCAGAAACATTTTAATGGTGGAGCCAAGGAGTATCCACCATTGTGGTATGAGTCATTTATTTATTGAAGTTTGAATATCTGATTTGAAGCAAAATCCACTATTGTTTAAAACAAACTCTGTTTTGCTAAGGTTACTCCCTTATAATTTAATCAAAGAAGGGTTGGGAGGATATTTGCTTTTGTGAAATATTCTGATATTGTAGTAACTTTCAAAGTGAATCAAAGGGCATCTTATAAACTACTGGTTTGTGGATGGTTGCATTTATATAAAAAATGCTATGACTGGCCTAAAACAAAAAAATATTGTTTTCTGTAAAATACATTTAAGTAATAGTCCTTTATAAAATATGGTTGGAGGATATCTGAACTTTTCTCTGGAAAACCTCTGTTAGAAAATAGCTCTCTTTGGAAAGACTGAAATTAACAGCTATCTTACATTTTGCAGACTGCTTCACTCTTTTGCTTAATTTTAAGCTCAATTTGCTCTGGTAAGGTTTGGATTTGGGGTTGGGTTCCTCATGAGTATGGTTTGCTGGTGGCATTAGCCTTGAGTTAAAGGATCAGGCAGACTGAAAAGAGGGAGGAAAAAAAGATTCAGACAGAGAGACACTAGTGTAAAGGGGTTCTTGCTTTTCATTACTCATTCCCCAAATCCTGGGATTAGGCTCTTCCATTGTTTTCTGTTTTAGACTCCAATGGTCTTTATAAATTTAATACATATGTAATAATTCTTTGTAGTCTCTCAGAAATATCCAACTAAAAGGTTTTAATCAACCCCCAGAAGTTTTAGAAATGTTCTTGTGTAGTTTTAATAATACGTGGGTCAGTAAATGGGGCATCTCCATTTGAAACATTTTTGTTGATGGTGAGGCCCCCCCCAAAACCAATCAGAATGTTTTGTTTAACATTCAAATGTCTTTGAATCAGTAAGGATTATATATTTCTGTGCCCTGATAATAAAATCATGTTCTACATGTCCCCTTAAAGGTATTTGACTTTCAGAAGTCTTGAAGGGTCTTCTTCATTGCAGTTTCAAATCTGTGATTCACTGATTCATCGTTAGGACTTAGGGAATGACTTTGAGGTATCCTCTTAGCTGGTGGGAGATAGAATGTAGGCATTGAGATAGAATGTAGACACTTAATGCTTAACCTTCTGGGGAGACTGAATAGGGAACAGCAGGGCACAGTAACCACAGCTCAGTTCTGACACCTTCCCAAAGGGAACTGAACATGAGCTTCACTTGGGTGACATTTCAGATTAGGAAACTCACAAATGGAAAGCTCACCTGTTCTTCCTGGCTTAGCAGTGTTGGGAAGTGACACTGATGTGACCTGGACTATCTGCCTTCCCTTTCTTTCCTTTTTTTTTTTTTTTTTTTTTTTGGCGGTACTGGGGATTGAACCCAGGAGCATTCTACCTTTGAGCTATACCCGTAGCCCTATTTTATATCTTTATTTTGAAACAGGGTCTCCCTAAGTTGTTGAGGTCCTCGCTAAATTGCTGAGGCTGGCCACAAATCTGTGATCTTCCTGTCTCAGCCTCCCAAGTATTGGGATTACAGGCATGTGCCACCACACCTGGCTTGCCTTTCCTTTATTTTCCTGCTTTCTCCTTTGTTAATCTCTCCAAATTTCTACTCCTATGGGGGGAAAAAATCCTGCCATCTTGGCACCCACTCATTCTCTGAAGGTTTTTTTCATACCTACTTTTGTCTTATTCTTAGGGACACCAACAGCTCTTATCACCCTGACTGGTGAGCCTGAAACCTTGAAATCAACCCTTGAAATCTCAACTTCTCTAGGTTGGCTGATAGGTTCTATGCATGTGATGCAGCAAACACAGAACTTGTTAGTGTGTCTACATTTGTCAGTTCTCTCAAGTCATTCAGAATAGTGCAAATAATAGGATTTCAGGCCTTAGAAGGCCAATGATCCAGCAAAGCTGAAGCATATGGCACTGTGCTTCATTGAGCTAGAAATCAGAGGGAGTGTGTGGCCAGTGAGGTTTCCCGAGACAGCTGATGCAGTCATGCGAGGTGAACACCGTTCTGTCAATGTCTGCACACTCTTTGAGTGTATGAGAAGACATAAATAATTCCTAGACAGATAGGAAGCTGTTTCAGCTTTTATTGTATCTTTTCCTATAACTAACCTATCGCTTTAAAACAAAGAGGAGATTAACAGGACTACTTTAGAAGACAGTTTCACAAACGTTGCTCTTGGAATGTAAATTACAATGAAGTTTATGGAGGGCAATTCAGAATTTAATTTAAATATACTCTGACTTTTTGAATGCAAAGATTTCACAGATGTGAATTTACTCGAAGGAGGGAAAAAATCACAGATATGCAGAAAAATTAATATTTCAGATTTTTTATTGCAGAGTTAATAATAGTGAAAAGTCTCTGAGTCCAACAATTGAGAATGATTAAGTAAATCATGGAAAATATATATGTTGAAATGCACATATGCACTTAAAATTATTTTTGTATAAAAAGCTGAAAGTAATAACTGACTTCTAGTAATAGTTATTTCTTTGTAGTGTGTGGGAAGAATTTATTTTCTTCAGTATATTTTTCTTTGTTTTGCATCTTTTTCTGCTTTAATTATTGATTTTTAAATGAGGAACATAGTATAGAGATTAAAGAAGTCTTTGTTCTCATTCTTAAACAGAATGAGCAATTATATTATTCATTTGAATTTTGGGGAGATTGTTCATTTTTTCCTGTTTCCTATTGTGAAGCCCAGCTTCTATTGATTTTACTATTAATTAGTGCTCTGATTCAAAATGGATAGAGAAGAGAAAGCAGACCCCAACTTATAGTATCTTCTGGTGGACTGTTTTTGTGTATAGCTTTTTGTGTATAGCAGGGGAAAGTCTTTTAGTTATTATTTTTTAAAAATAACCTATTTTCAGAAATTGTTGAAGTGCTGAGGTTACATGAGAACCTGCTCCAAGTCTTGTGGTGATTTCTGATTCTTTGCCTCATTGAGGGGAAAATTCAGGAGCAGAACCCAGATGAACAGGACATTGGCGTGCCTTCTTTAGGTAGGCCTAGCTTCTGGAGAGTTCCTTCTGGAACTCCGGAGAGAAGAGAGTTTAACACAAATGACTCAGACATCTTCTTTTCCCACTTAGCTTCCTTTACCTCCATCTTAATCTCCTCTAAAAATGTTCTCAGCCACATACTTGATCTGCTTGAATATTTAACACACTTTAACTATAGAGTACAGGAAATGCCATGTTCCATATAATGACGATAACGATAGGCTGGAAAATTAAACCCATACATTTAGTAAAAAGAATTGTATTCCTTCTACATGTACATTCCATTTAGTAGGTATTTAGACATTTCTGTTTTTGTCATATTAATGCACTTACTAGCATGAGCCTTGTAAATGTTTTGGTTTTGACTCACAACACTATAACTGTCAGATAAAGGGCATGTGCATCCCAGTGTTGGCTATTTATCTCTTTAAACGTCTGATGGCTAAAAATTTCTCTTTCAATGGTCTTTGTGAAGGCTGAATTGAGTTGATCTGTGTCTACTTGATTAGCCTAATAGATGGAATTCTTTTTTTTTTTTTTTTTTTTTTCGGTACTGGGGATTGTACTCAGGGGCATTCTACCTCCGAGCTATATCTCCAGCCCTATGTTTTATTCTTTATTTTGAAACAGGGTCTCACTAAGTTGCGGAGTGCCTCACTAGGTAGCTGAGGCTGACCGCGAACCCGGATCCTCCGGTCTCAGCCTCCCAAATGCTGGGATTACAAGCGTGCGCCACCACGCCCAGCTTAGATGGAATTCTTAATTACTGTAGTGCTCGATGTCCAACGTTATTTTATCCACATTGGAAGGTTTTGGAATTATTCTAGGAAGGGTATTCTGGTTCATCAAGATTGTTTCCAGAATGATGTCTCAAAACTTCATCTGCCTCTATACCAGATCTGTAATGAGACACAGCTCCCACACTCAAACAGCCTCTCAATGGCTGTGATAAATTTTAGAAGGCATTTAGAGTGCCCAATATTGGGTAGTCTTCTTGAGATATTTGCAAGAGACTTATGGAACACAGGCACTTTTATACCCACTGAGGAACTCCGATGTTTTATTTTCTTTTCTGATTATAAAAGCAAATGATGCTCATTGTAGAAAATTTGGAAAATCAATACACATGAAAAAAGAAAGAAAATTAGAATTACTCGCAACCTGCAAACCTATAGGTAAATATTGTTAGTATTCGGTTGTATTTTTGTACTATTTTTTCCTCTATATATTTATTTATTTAGCACAGTTGAGATCCTTAAGTACTGTATTTTCTTTTTCACAACCATTATATTATTACTATTTCCCTTAGCATTAAAAATTCTTCTGAAATGTATTTTTTACTTATGATATTTAATCAAATAATCTCCCTTTTTGGACATTTGGGTTATCTACAGTTGTCAATTATTATAAATAATGACACATTGAACATCTTGTGTGTACACTTTTGCACATATACTTAACTAATTCTTCAGGACAGCTCTGTGGAAGTGGAATATCTGAGTTAACTGATACGTTTTGAAAGTTTTAAATTTATATTTCCTTGGGTATTGTAAAAATCAAATTTATAGAAATCCAGGTTGATTTTCTTGGAAATGATGCTTAGAGTGGGAAGACTGTAGAGCTTTACAACAGAAGCACTCAGCCTTTGATCTGACTGCCTGATTAGGCATAGTGGTCCAGACTTCTGGCAAGATCATGTCCACTCTTTGTGCCTTAGATATCTCGTTTTGTGGAATAGTTAAATCATACCACTCCTTTTCTTGTTGCCTTTTAGAACAAATTTGAAGGAGGCTGATTGACAAGAGTTTTCAAAGTCCGTGGGTTTTTAGTTAATTTAAAAAGTGCAGTGGAAGAAGAAGTAGGGCCAATCTGGTTGTTTACTTTGTGTTAGGGAACCAAAATCAGATGTGTGGGCCTCCAGTGGTTAGAGGTTTGGCTGGGAAAGCAGGAGACAATGAGACTGGCCAAAGCAGCATTTACTGTTCAGTATAATTTCAAAGGTATGCTAAGAGAAAGAAAGCTCAGCCAGGAATTTATGAGTTGGTCAGAGGCGAAGTTGAGAGCTCTCACCTGCTTCAAGGAGGACAGCTTCGGATGAGTTCATAAGTATGCATGACACACCGCTGCAGTCTAACTTTATGACTTTTAATGACTCCGACCACCTAATCACTTGTGAAAGGATGTGCCGGAGTTTGCCTTCACTCAGCTTGACAAGGTGATGGGAGGCATATATCTTCCTTACATGAAAACACTTGTCAGTTGCATCATATTTGGTAAGACAAGCACCAATGTCACCTTGGGGGGAAAGAAAAGTAACTCAGCTGACATCCAATGCATATGAGTTTCCAATATGCTGCAACATAGCCTAATTTCAAGTGAAATATGCAAATACACCCTATTTTGTCTGTAGTTTTTATTTTCCTGATGCTGGCTCTAAGTGCCACATCTTCTGCTGATGGAAACATTGTGTAACTTCTTCTGAGCTGATGCATATTTAAATACTCAAGGCGAAGACTTCTCAGTCTTTGAGTAGGAGCAACATGGCAAGTCAAATGCAAATCTCGCAGCCACCTGTCCTTGTTTTGTTTGTTTTTATTTTATTTTTGGACTTGGACTGCACTTATATAACTGGTTTGCTTTAGTTCAAACTGCTGAATTTTAGACTTCTTATGGATAGTAGGTCAGTGGAGTGAAGTCAGGGCCTATTAGGGGTCCCTTAGAGGACTAAGCTATGTGAGCAGCAGAGGGATGAAAGAGCACGAGGTGATAATGGGGTCTGAGTAATGGAGTTAGATCACAGCTCCATGGGAAGTCTTTTTCTTATTCCTTTTGTTAAACTTTTAAGAAGAATGCTACAGTGAGTATGTTTTGTAATTCTTATGGAGGGTTGGCATATTTATTTGGTTTCGACTTCTAAACTACGGACATTCAGTATCCAACAGAAAAATATTATGATTCGAATGAGGATAGTGGGGTGGATAGTTTTCAGAGTGGTGGAGTCCTGTTTCCTAGGTCAAGAAAAAGCAAGTAGGAGATGGGGCTGCTATTGAAAATGCTTTGCGTCAGTGCAATGCAAGAAGAAAGCCAGTAGGGTATTTGGTGTGACCTCATTGCTCATTGCTGGCATGGTCACATTGTATGCTATGGAAAACAACAAGAAAAGTGCTTTGCTGACCACCAGACTTCACCTTATAGAAGATTCTTGTTATAATGGAGAAGAATGTTCTTTCTGTGTACCAGAGAGGACTCTATCTGCAAGAGAGTTCAATTTGGGTTTTCCAGTTTATTGTGAGCTCTTTAAGTCCAATTCCCTAAAGTGTGCTTTTGGCGGGAGGGGGGTGTGTGTTTGTTTAGACTTTATATACATAGGTTACAGCTGGCATTCTCTTGCAACAAGCCAGCTAGCTGTTGCAAATAGAAATGGCCTGAGGTTCCATTTTGTTTCATATATATGTTTCCTTCAATTTTCGCTAGCAGTTACCTATGCTTACTCACTTTTGAGCGGCTAGAGTGGACCCTTTCCCCCAAATGACTTGTGGAGTAGAATTTTGCCTATTTTGGAGACAAAAATTGCTGGTGGGCTTGCTAATATGTGAAGAGCAAACTAAGGTTTTGTTTTCAATCCGATACCACTTTATTTAGATTTCAATGGTTTCTCGTCATGAAGAAATGAGTCCAGCTGATGTGTGATGCCAACTTGTTTCATAGCTCAGGCAACAAAAGAGCCCCATTGCCAGGATCTGATGCTGATCTGCTAAGTCCATTCCCTCTTAATGGAAACAGTTAATGGTTCATATAGTTTTTAGAGTGGCAAGGAATAAAGATCCAATTGCCTATAATTTTCCCCTTAGCAGCCCAAGATAAGCATACAGATGGTTATGTAATAGAGTTCATTTATATCCCTACACAGTAAAAAAGAGTTCTTGGATACTCACAAACATCTGGAACTGGAAGCTCAATGTGACAACACTGTCCTAGAAAATGATAAGTAAAAATTGTGTTTTTTGAATACATTACAATTTAACCAGGGACAAAATGGTGTCATGTTTATATTTTGGGCCATTTGTACAAATACATTTTTGTTTTCTTTTTTAAAGCCATGGATTCTACCATGTTAATGAAAACATTGCTTTAGGATGCTGGGTAGGCCATGTTGAAAATTTTCAATTTAAGTTTCAAGTCTTTGTTTCTTCCGCAAACTCGACATTCACAACTATGTAATAATATTATCATTGCTTTACTCTTTCTTTTTCAAAAGTTAGTAAAAGTTGTATTTTGGTGATCATCCCATTAGGAGTTTCCTTTTTTTTTTTTTAATTAGAAGTCATTTGAAAAATGAAGTGAGTATCACTAATCATCTGAGATGAAATACTATTAATCCGAAATAAATGACATGAGTGAAAAACTTTCACTTATCATGCAATTGCCACTTTTTTTTTTTTTTAAATTATCTCTTTTAGAGTTTATTTTTGTCCGGTTCCACATTCTGTCTACCAGTTACATATTTCCAGTACTTGCTATTGTTCAGTGGTGGAGGAAGCAAACAAAGAAAGCGCATCGAATTGTCACATGACTGTTTTGGGGGTAGTCATGAGCAACATTTTCTTCTTGTATGAAACAATAACATTTAAATTTTGTGGTTATGTATCATGAGTGTCTGACAGCAGAAACCATTGTGATTGGCAGGCGGTAGATTAAATTTATGGGTTTTAGGCTTTTTTTTTTTTCTTAATAAGGATACCTTGAGAAAGTCCAAGGGAAATGAAAGTCAGTTTTGTCATCTCACACAGATTTCAAAGGCAGGGGGCTACACCAGGGCTTGAAAGGTCTATATTACATTGCTGCTGTCTAGCTATACTTGACAATGAGACATACTGTATTTGCTCACGGTGCTGGAGTTTATCATGCAAGAAGAGTAATTATATTTGAATTGTGTCAGCCAGCCACCCTAAAATGAAGGAACGTCAACGAATGTTGCTCCAAGGAGAAGGAGATGATTAGTTATAATTATACTCAGTGTCCAAGAAAAATGCTTCATTCCTTCATTCTGTTGCAAAGGGGAGAGGGAGAAAAAAAAAAAAACCCAACAAAAAATTTTTCAATGCTTCTCAGTATTTTTTGAAACTTTTAAGGTGGCCATTTATTGTAGAAATTTCAGATAAGTTCTCTGGCATGACCATTTAACTATCTGGAGACTTGGCTGGTCTGTGCATAAATTTATAGTCTTAAAAATAGATAACATGGAATACATCTTTAGATTTTTCTTCCTCCCCATTTGTAGACAATCTCATAACAAGGAAATCTTAGACAATAGGAAGCAAATTTCCTAATTCACCTGGGAGTTCATCTACATAGTGCAAAGGTATAAAATATGGCTTTATAGCCACTCATGAATACGGTAATTTGATTTATAATTCTAGCCAAAAGACCTGCTTGAGATGAATAACTTGGAGTATTGCTACTTGTGTGTGTGGGTGGGGGGTGTCAGTGAATGGTTACCTAATTTTCCATTCATTTTCTAAAAATGCACATTTTTCAGCTTATGTGTCGTGGAGACTTTTTTAGTTCATGTGTTTTGTTGTATAATGTTTTTTATTGTGTAGCTTCCATAGCTTAGAGTGAGAATTTGGGGGATATGAATTTATTTGGTTAATTCTGTTTCATAGTGGTTGATTTCTATAACTTCTTATTTCTAACTTTGGGATAAATTTCTCAGGTCAGCAATTTTTTTATTATGTTGAGGTGATCAGATAGTTGATGAACTGATATTATCCCTCAAATAATTCTTTTTTATGTTATAAGAATTCACTTTTAAAATTATTAACATTTGTATAGCTTTGATAATCTCCAAAGACAATCTCATGAAGTCAGTGTTATAGGTAATGGTAAGATGAGTAGAGATGATGGATTTCCAAGGGGACAGTGTTGATGTATTTGCTGAAAAAAACAAATTAGTACTTGCCATCTTTATATAGTATTTCATTCAAGCTCATTAACAGTGAAGACACAGGTCAGTATATTTTTAAATATTTTTTTTTATCTAACTAAGAGAGTATGTGAGTTCTGTAACTTTAATTAATCAATATATACTTACTTTCATTGGAAATTGAAATAATAGTAAAGTATTTTCAAAGGCACTTAATGATAAAAGTCTCTAGCATGTGGTTAGGTAATTATATAGATCATTCAGAATGGCCTTGGTTAACAAAATTACTTATGGCCTTATATTTAACAAAAGAATTTACCTATCATAGGATTCCGCAAACTCTTATTTCACAATGTGTGCAGTGTAACTATGTCTGGTCAATAGGAAATGAACCAGGGACATGACCTAGTCTTTGATCAGATAACACCGTATTATTTCATCTGAAACATCTCAGTCATTGAGATAGAATTCATTCAAAGAAATGAGAAGAAAGAATATTTACCTATCCATTTGGATATATGTGTATATATATATTTATTTATTTATACTTATATGTTTATTTCGGCTGCTGAGTCCATGCACACATATAGCAAACTGATACAACTGTTGCCTGACGTTGCGACCTGTCCCAGGTGGCACAGGCCATCTTGTGACAATCGTGATTTTGTAATAACATGCCATGCAAGCACTCTATTGCAGTAAACTCTTCAGATGGTCTTTCTTTGTGATCGGCGTGTGTGTGTGTGTGTGTGTGTGTGTGTGTGTGTGTGTGTTTAAATGACATGAGATCCATAAATCACTTTTTGAAATGTAAAATTTCTGTATACTATTTTTAAGTTTCCCAACTATACTAAATATCATTTAAAGATATCAGCAATCTATACTTTCTTGCTATGTCTTTTTAAATATCAGTTTATTTGTTTTCACAGGAATTTAATGTTTAGATATGTCTGGAAATATCTGTTAATATTTTTCCTAACATTAATAACTATGGCTCAAAAATCTTTATTCTTTCTTTTTTTGGTCCAACACACAGAATTGACTCAATTATGCTCCTCATGAATGGCCCACTATATCATAGATTGGTTGATGTGACATTTTCTTGTATTTTATCCAATTTCCCCACTTACTCCCTTAGCTCCACTCTCACTTCTCCACTGCCCCATAGACCTCTGCTCTAATTTGTGTGTGTGTGTGTGTGTGTGTGTGTGTGTGTGTGTGTATGCATGTGCACGCGCTCATGCATTGGGGATTGAACTCAGGGCCTTGTACATGCTAAGTATTTGTTCTACCACTGAGAGACATCGTCAGCCCTGCTCTATCACTTTTAATGTATGTTCTTGTAACATTTGTGATCTATGTGCGAAATTGCATATACATGTAATATGGATATAGACTTAAATGTATATCTATTCTGCATTTTCTGTGTAGGCTTAAATTTAAGCATGCACTTAAAATGTATGGTATTGTTTGGTTTTAAAATAAAATTTAAATTTTATATAAGTGTCACTTAGTTTCTTACTTTTTTTTTTTTTGCGGTACTGGGGATTGAACTCAGCGGCATTCTACCTCTGAGCTATACCCCCAGCCCTATTTTTTATCCTTTATTTTGAAACAGGGTCTCACTAAGTTGCAGAGTGCCTCACTAAGTAGCTGAGGCTGGTCTCGAACCCGAATCCTCCGGCCTCAGCCTCCCAAATGCTGGGATTACAAGCATGCACCACCATGCTAGTTTCTTACTTTTTTTTTTTTTTTTCGGTACTGAGGATTGAACTCAGAGGCATTCTACTTCTGAGCTATACCCCCAGCCCTATTTTTTATTCTTTATTTTGAAAGAGGATCTCACTAAGTTGCGGAGGGCCTCACTAAGTAGCTGGGGCTGGTCGAGAACTCGGATCTTCTGGTCTCAGCCTCCCAAATGCTGGAATTACAAGGGTGTGCCACCAAGCCCAGCTTGTTTCTTACTTTTAAAAAATGAAGCCTTTTGGTTTCGAGCTGTTTCTATGTTGCTAAATGCAGACCCGGCTGGAGCTCCAAACCGACTTTGTACTGTTTCACTGTTCCCTAGAGGTGGAAATTGCCTTTCCTCTTCCTGACCATAGGCAATATTTCTAAGAACAGCCCATTCCTTTGGAACACACATTCCTTTGTGGATCTATGAGAATGTGTATTCAGAAGGTTTCCTGGAGTGTGGGGTGTGTGTCCATTTCCTATAAGTAAAGCCTGCATGCAGATTTACATTTTGAGATTACCCAGAATCTTGTCTCCCACTTGCTTAGGGTGCAAAATCAGCTTTATGGATGTCTTGAAAAGAAAATATACCCTTATATCCTCCTTTCACATAATCTAATTAGGTTGTGATATAAGTAGACTTTAATCCTTTTCATTTTTAAAAAATTTAGAAATAGGGGCTATCAAGATATCCATCAACAGATGAATGGATTACAAAACTATGGGATATGTACACAATGGAATTTTACTCGGCCATAAAGAAGAACAAAATCATGTGATTTGCAGGGAAATGGATGGAACTGGAAAACATTATGTTAAGTGAGATTAGTCAGTCACAAAAAGTAAAAAATCATATACTCTCCCTAATATGTGGAAGCTAGGGAGAAAATGGGGCATAAGAGGGACTCCGGAAACCTTAGATGAACAAAGAAGGTGACCTAACTGAAGGTGATGGGGAGAGAGGGGGCACCCTAATGCACATGATGTACTTTCACAAACACATCAGTCAATCACTAAACTGAACCTGAGAAGGAGGGAGGGTAAGGGAGTGGGACACGAATTGGGGAAGGGTTAAATGAGAAATGTGTGCATGTATGCCTTTACCAGCTTGTATCTCACAAAGATGTATGATTACAATGCACCAATAAATAAATAAATAAATAAATAAATAAATAAATAAATAAATAAATAAATAAATAAGAAATAGGGGCTGAGGATGTATGTAGCTCAGTGGTAGAGTGCTTGTCCAGCATGCACAAGGCCCTAGGTTCAATCCCCAGGCCTGTGAAACCAAAGGACTTGGGAAAAAAGGTTGAGAAGACTTATGTTCAATTGGATAAAATATTTATCCTAGTATTGAAGTCATTAGGTCTATTTTTACAAGTAGAATGTTAATTGTGGTAGTTCTGCATTTACTTAAATGATTAATAAAATTTCAATGATACAATTGTCCACTTCATGTATTTCTTTGCCTTATTGCCCACTGCTATAGTAAACAACAGGCAAAAGAATGCACAGCATGACCCATTGTGCGTTTTGTGTGTGTATGAGTATCTGAGCTCTGTTTACTTCTTAGCTTGTCCCTATCAGAAGGTCTTCACACATACTTTGTGTCTTCCAATTGAAGTGTCCAAGACAGTAGCTTCCAAAGAGAAGATAAAATACTGTCTGATGAATAGTATTACTTGTTAAATACTACTGCCAAGTCCTGTTGCCTGAAGAGCCCCCATTTGGGTGAGTCCTAGGCAGTGTGGCCTGGTTTGTTTACTGGGGAGATAGACCTCAGACATCCAGGTGGAAGGTTCTGTCCATGTGGGACAGGCAGTGACTACACAACTAAGCCCAGAATCTCTGATTGGCTTCTGATGAGGAATTGCATAAATTATAAAATTATCTTAAGGGCTATTTTCTTTCATACTTTATTCTCCTGTCTTTCCCAGGATATTTTCAGTCTGAATATCTAAAAAAAAAAATTGCAATAAGATGATTATGAAGAAAAATGTGTTATTTAGCTTGGTCATACGAAAGCTGCCATATGGATATTCAGATAAAAACCAAATGACCATTTCCTAATTTAGAAGATTTAGTTATGATTTCAAACAATATAATTTATTTTTTATTAATTTAGTTAATAGAAAAAATTAACTCTCCAGCATTCTGCTATAATGATAGCTCTCTGCCCCAACTTTATTGGATAGAAACAGTGATTTCTTTTTCTATTTCCATTGTAAGTTTTCTTAGTGTATTTTTAAAAAATAACTGACATTAACATTGATTTATGTAGAATTATTAAGCCACTCTCTAAAAAAACTAAATGTTTTTACAGACTTCATAAGAATCACAATAAGAAAAACCCCAATTCTTTAACTTTTAATGTACATCTTATTAATGATTCCTAATGCTCTCTTTGGAATTGAAAAGTCCTTTCTGGCTTGTGTTGGGGTGGGCATAGTTATTAATTCATTAGGGAATGGTGGATCCAGTCTTAGGCTCTTCTGCCTTTCTTTGGTCCTGGGAGCCATGGAGAGAGAGGAGGAGGGGTGTGGGGGAAAGACAGTGAAGGGAAGAGGGAGACAGGGAGACAAAGCCTGAGAGAGAGACGATGACATTAGAGGTGACACATAGCTATCATGAGCTTCTTCAGTCTGAGGGGAAGAATAATGAAGGGTTTTCCCTGCCTTCTACAGCCCGAGGACAACCCTATGGCCACAGCACCTTTTCTAATCCCATTTTCTGTGTGCTGCATGTCATAATCTGTAAGGCACTGGTTCCAAGTGAAAACACTGAATCCAAACAGTGACGAGGTCTTGTATTTATTTGCACTTTAAAACTAGCTTGTGTGGGAAAACTTACTCTTAAAAAAAAAAAAAAAAAAAAGAGAGAGAGAGAGAGAGCGAGAGGGACAGCAGCAAAACAGTACCACGACTATGTTGACATTAAAGTGGAGTCATTGGACCCTGTGAGCCTTAAAGTTTAGTTCTCTGATTTATAGTGACATTTTGCCAATGAGAGAAAAGTGTGTTGTCTCTTTAAAAACTTTTAATGAAAATCCTGCCCCCATTGGAATATCTTTGTTTCATGCAGTTTAGGACTCTGTGTAAGTACTTGTCCTGGAGTACTTTAGCTGACCCTAAATACCCCAAGGTCTGCAGGACCTCACAGGTTACAGCAAAATGATTCAGAGTGGGCAGTATTCCTAGAGGTAGCACATAAAAAGCAGCGCGATTGTAAAGTGCATGTTGTTTTGTACACGAAGATAAAAGGTAAAAACCAGTAAGAAGGATCTGAACATGGAGCATGTTGAAATAGCCACTTACAGCTTTTCTCCAGCAGCCTGGTGAGTAGAGCAGTCATTGGATTAAGTGATTGTATCATTCTGTAAGGAGGCACTTGATGGTTTAAAAATATGCAGTCTCTGTGTGTGTTTTGAAGGTATGAATAGTATTTGTAAACTTCCTGGGAGTTACAGGCAAAGAAGGCCAGATAAGGAGTAGGGCAAGGAGATGATTCATTAGTGTGACAGTAAAGAGGGAGGGGGCAGAGAGGGAGGGATTGGAAACAGGCGGATTTCTGGGAATAGTCTTTGTGTGTGTCTGTCTATCAAGGAGAGTACTTGCCCGACCTTAAGGAAGAGAAACTACTAGGAAGAGTGTAATCTGTCCCTTTTTACAAATGCTGATTAATCATTATCATCTATATTTCTCGTTGATATAGAAAAATGGTGTGTTTTGAAAAAAGTCATTATAAGTCTATCAGCAAAATGTTCACTATTTTGTTCCTTCTCCAAAGATTGGCCACTAGAGATGTGCTAAGAATTTATTGTAATATTTTATAAGAAAATTGCATTCGCTTTTTGTAGATACAGAACAAAATTAAAAACTCATTTGGATTTAGGTTGCCTAACTAGAAATACATTGTAACAAAGTGTTAAACATTACTATTGGCAATGTTTTAAATGAAGAGTTTAAAAACACTTTAAAAATTAAAAAACTACTGAAGGAGACACTTGTAAATGGATATTAATTTTAGTTTCAAAAATTCTTATTATTTCATTGATTTTTCATTTGCTTGTCACTAAGCTGTATATACCTAACTTTTTTGTTGGTTCACTTTCTAGGGCTACAAACATACCTTATATAATTATGCAACAATACCCAAACAAACAAACAAACAACTGGATTTTCTTTAGATTTAATAGGATTTCTTGACTGAAGATTAGAGGGTTGCTTTAAAAATCTGCAAATGCACAGTAAATATCTTAAGGCAATTTTGCCTATTGAAACAGCAATAGGAGTCCTCTACTTTAAAAAAAAATAGAATGAGGATATAGAGAATAAAAAATTTTGCTGACAGCCAGTGAACATCTAATAAGTTGGTCAAAAATGCTGTTTCATGTTAGAATTCTAAAAGTGTATATTGTCTGGTTCTTGGAATTTATTTATTATTATATGTAGCCCATCAACTTAGAGGGAGAATGATAAGCCATTCTTATCTCAATGAAAACATACTTTTTAATCATTGTTTTACTAAGATTATAATTTGGCTTTTATATTTAATAGAATTTACTAATTCTCATTAGTATATAATGATTTTTCCTTCCCATCATTAGTTATTTATAAAGAAAATAAAAGTATTACAGAGAGATCATTCAGGTAATT
Organism: Graphiurus murinus; assembly: GCA_004027655.1. Classification (NCBI taxonomy): domain Eukaryota; kingdom Metazoa; phylum Chordata; class Mammalia; order Rodentia; family Gliridae; genus Graphiurus; species Graphiurus murinus. The sequence continues at coordinate 28,575 of PVLC010004355.1, forward strand.
TATCATTTCATGATGCATGTGTAATGGGATTTTGGCTTATCTAGTAATCCTCATTTCAGAAGGATTGATGGACCCCTCAGTGGATAGATCAGCAGAGTTGCTTGTGTGCATTACTAAGCTAATTTCCTACTTTAAAAAGTCTCAAGTAATTTCATTTCAGAGTAATGTGAATACTGCAATAGGCAGCTTTTATAATTTCTGGTAAATTATGGATGTGGACATTGGTTTCATTTGAATCTGTCAATAACTAGCTCTATGATGTTTGGACAATTCATTTGTTATGATCAGACTTCAGATTCCTTATTTCCAAAATGAGGGTAGGGGAGAAGAAGGCACTTCTGGTCCTTTTTAAATGAGAAAACTTCATGATACAGAAATAATTTGAATGAAGTTAACTGAATGTTTATGGAGAAAATCATAATTCTTTCTAGTATAATTGAACATTGATTCTTTTTAGGCTTTCAGTATTTTTGAGATAAAAGTTGAGATGTCCTTAATAATTCTGAATATTCATTTGGGTTGCTTCACTATTTGATAGTTGCCTGAAACTAAGAAGGGATATCGCATGGTAATTTGCAGTAACTTAGAAAATAACATCACAGTTTTATCTGTTAGGAATGCACTGGTTGTAGGTGCCCATCTTCCATGTAAAATTACTTTAGGTGAACCAGGAAGAATTTTCTTTGGACTATGTAGCCATCCATTCAAGGATGGATATGTCTTCAGGTAGAGATGGTTTCAAATGATGTCCACAGGTCTTTGTTTCTTTATCAATCAGCTCTATTTTCCTATTGGTTTAATTTTCAGGCAGGCAAGTTCTCAATATAGTAGGAAAGGAAGTCCCAAGAATACATCCTTTTGAATTTTGATCAAAAGTCTTCCTTTTACAAACATATACCAAATCTAATCAAATCCTTGATCAGATTTTGGAGATAATGTACTCATTAATCAATGTGGTCGATATGGGGATAGAGTATTTTGGTTGTGCGCATGGAGAATCACATGACCTCTATGTGGCTACAGGTAGATTCTCCTCTCCCCAAACTTACAAGTAAAGGACTCTTCAAAGGAAAGGATTCTTTTTGTTCTGTGTTCTTCTTCTTTTTTTTTTTTTTTAAATTGATGTGTGTGTGTGTGTGTGGTGGGGCATTGAACCCAGGGCATTCTAGCTCCCAGTTAGATTCCCAGCTCTTTTTATTTTGAAATAGGATTTTGCTAAGTTGCTGAGGTAAAGGGTTCTTTTAATAGAAATGAGATGGAAAGCCGGGCGTGGTGGCTCATGCTTGTAATCCCAGCATTCGGGAGGCTGAGACCAGAGGATCCGGGTTGGCGGCCAGCCTCAGCTGCCTAGTGAGGCACTCCGCAACTTAGTAAGACTCGGTTTCAAAATAAAGAATAAAAATAGGGCTGGGGGTATAGCTCGGAGGTAGAATGCCCCTGAGTTCAATCCCCAGTACCGAAAAAAAAAAAAAAAAAGAAAAAGAAATGAGATGGAGGTGCTGAAAAGACACAACAAAATAACAAGTCTAATAAGTTCAAGACTTTTTATTAATGGAAAATCTTAGCCAAACAGATTATTTGTCAACAGACAGAGAGGAGAGAGAACAGAGAGGAGAGAGAGAGTGTGAGAGAAAAAGAGAGAGAGAAAGAGAGAGAGAGAAAGAGAGAGAGAGAGAAATTAAGAGGAAAAAGTGACAACATGCAGTTGAAAGGCTCTAACATTTTCTTTACATCATTCAGTCAAGCAGATATCAAGGTCCTTCTTGAATTAACTTAACATTTATCTGCCTAAATATTTGGAAACTTTGCTTTATTCATGCATTTATTTCATTCTTTTAATAATTTATAATGGTAAAGCTCCATATAGTCAAGATGGGCACTTACATTTCCCTGGTTGCTAACACATGTTGCTCTAATATTTTTGTTCCATTCCTATGTTATACAATAAAGAGTGGAAGTTTATATTAATTATTTGGTTTAAACATATACTATTAAGTAATATTTTTTAGGAAAAGAAAGTAGTCAAAAACAATTATTTTAGCTGGGCATGGTGCCGCATGCTTATAATCCCAGCATTTGGGAGGCTGAGACTGGAGGATCCGGGTTCGGGGCCAGCCTCAGCTGCCTAGTGAAGCACTCCACAGCTTAGTGAGACCCTGTTTCAAACTAAAGAATAAAAATAGGGCTGGGAGTATAGCTTGGAGGTAGAATGCCCCTGAGTTCAATCCCCAGTACCGCAAAAAGAAAAAAAAAATTATTTTATTGGTAAACATTTGAAAGTGATTAAATTGTTCACATTCTTATCTAGCTTGAAGGAGTAAAAACAAATCTAGTAAAATGCTGGAAGTCTTTAAAAAATATCTTTTAGCTTTGCTTTCTTTTATTTCTCTCTGTACAGTCTGAATCTTGGAAAAGCTATGAGGACAGAGAGAATAGAATGGATATATGCAGTTTGGGGTTGGCAGTGGAAATAACACACTTGTAAATGTTCTAACAGAGTCTATTCTGGTATACAGCAAATAGAGTATACTCAGTCCATGCTACTTCTGAGTTTTAAAAAAATACCGATTGTTGATACTTTTTAATTATTAAAGTGGATAATGCTTTGGTCCTAAACTTTCTCTTGATTTAAAAAAAAAAAAAAGCAATAATTTTTTTTTTCCCCGAAAGATATTTTATTTTTTGCAGTACTTGAGATTGAACTCAGGGGCATTCGACCTCCCTGCTACACCCTCAGCCCTATTTTTATTCTTTATTTTGAAACACTAAGTTGCAGAGTGCCTCCCTAAGTAACTGAGGATGGCCGAGAACCTGCCTTCCTCCTGTCTCAGCTTCCCAAGTACTGAGATTACAAGTGTGTGCCTCCATGCCCGGCTTCTGAAAGACATTTTAAATGATGGAATATCAAGTGATGTCACTGTATTTTTTTTAGATTATAAAATGTTATCGAATCTTAAACAATTATGTAGGACAAAGTACTGATAACAGTAGTTTTCCAGTCAATGACATAAAAAGTCAGGCTTCCATTAAGGCTATTGAAACCCAACAATTGCATGCTGTGGGCAACTGGTAAAGACTCTAATTTGGGGTTTTAATTGTCATTTGCTGTAGGTCATGCCTTGCTATTTCAAATAAATATCTGATGTAAAGAATCTCTTGTCCCTTGTCCTTGCATTTGATCAGCTAATGGAAAGAAGTCAGTGCTTCTCAGGGAAGTAACTTTGGGCAGTGGGAATCACTCTCTCTTTCTCATTGTTTCTTATTCTGTCGCAAGCTCACTCATGTAAAATCTGATTTCAGGATAAATACAGCATATCAGATATCAAAAAGGTATAGAATTGGTGTTCATTTTTTGCTCCTTATTATTACTTTTTGTGCAAAGTGTTTAGCCTGCAAGAAAAAAAAATGAGTTGATTAAAGCATAACCGCTTTAAAATTGTAGGGAGGAAAAAGTCAAGTGGAAGTGTGAATCTGGAAAGCACAGGATATATTGAGTGAAAACTATGCTTTTTGAAAAAAATCTTGGGTTTACTGATTGGTAGTCTGCATTATTTTGACCATATTATTTTAAGTATGTAGACCCCCAATGGGTGTGGATAGTCTCAAGACAGTTGCAGCCTTGCACAGAAAGTGAGAGCCATACATAAAGACCTCAAATACAAGGGAGAACGGGATAAGTTATCATAAAAATGTGTTGAGTTGGCATGCTTTGTGAATTCAGAGAGAGAACAGATTATTCCTACTGGAATGGGAAACAGGATAGCAAAGGATTAGAAATGCAAAATCAAAGACACTAAGAAAGCCAGACGTGGTGGCACACGCTTTTAATCCCAGCATTTGGAAGGCTGAGACCAGAGGGTTCGAGGCCAGCCTCAGCTACCTAGTGAGACACTCCGCAACTTAGTGAGGCCCTGTTTCGAAATAAAGAATAAAAAAAAAAAATAGGGCTGGGGGTATAGCTTGGAGGTAGAATGCCCCTAAGTTCAATTCCCAGTACCGAAAAAAAAAAAAAAGACACTAAGAAAAGAAACTGATGACCTTTAAGCAAAACCTTGAAGGTTAACAAGGATGTAATGAGTACCATAAAATTTCAAAAGCAATGTAATATTTCAGAGATATTGGGATAGAAGAAAAACCCATCCAGCACAACCTATTATTATGAATCTAGGTAATTAAAATTATCTCCAAACATTTTCATGGAGGCTTTGTATGTTTTTACTGAGTGTGGGTAAGTGTGGGTTTAGAAGGCAGTATATGAGTCTGAACGTCAGCAAGAGTCTATTTCAGCTTGTATCATCATGAGGAATTTTAGGCTCTGCCAGTTCCAACTCTTGGCTAATTAACACTGTAACCGCTCTAGGCTCTTGTCTTTGAGGTTAAGTGGGCAAATGTTAGAAAACTAAGTGTGCCTGGGAAGGTGCCCACATGTAGGTATTCTTAAAAAGTGGCACATGAGCCACTGTTTCATTTAAGCTGATATCATTAAGTGCTGTTTTGTAAATGATTTGATATCCAGAAAGCACTGAGATCATGTATCACCAAGACTTTAAGTGGCATATAATTCTTCCCTCTCCATTTTGAACCCAAACTGTAACATTTGCCCATATAAAATTTCATGATCCCTAAAAGGTTCAGATTTGGTTTAAAACTTGTAAGGCATAAATTTCACAGAAAATGTCGAATGAACTAAACAAATAAATTAATCATTTCTTAATTGGGACAAAGAAAAAATGAATAAAAGAATACATCATAGTCCTGGAATCATTTTAAGAGTCATTTACTGGCTGCTTATGAAAGAAGTAAGGAAGGTTCAAATTTGTAGTTTGGGGAGAGGGGGATGGTGTAACTGAGTTTAATTAATTGGAGTTTAATTCATTCTTTGTACTATTGGAATTTCATTTGAACAATGTGATAATGGGCAGGTAATGGAAACTCTGAAGAGGAATGATGAGTGAAAAACGTATTCATGTATAACCTCAGAGTTTTGAGCTACTTTGGCACAGATGGCTGTGAGGTAGCTAAGTTCAGACTCATGTCTGCACTTCCTACTGAGGCTACAGACATGGACAAGTTATGCCTTTGGAGCCTCCCTTTCTTTCCATATCCAATGGGGAGAATAATTCCTGTTGTTTAGGGGTGTTTAAGGGCAAATGGAATAATGCCTATGGAAATGCAGGCATATAATTGACATCCAATAATTTATGGGTTTTATTATTGCTTCTGTGTATTGTTTTCAGAAGGAATTTTGAGGCCACCTTGGATGCTTACAATATTTGTTAGTGCTAAACTAAAAGAAAAATTCAGAAAAGTCTCTGCTACCAGGATTGCTGTGAAAAAAGGTCTTACTCAGTTCTAGAGGCTGTACAAACTAGAATATCTCTTTAGGAAAATTAGTTAGCAATTTGGTATTTATTGGAGCACTGTTGTGGTCCAAGAATGCACGATTAACAATGCACCGTTAACAAAGTGTGAGCTGGGAGAAATGAGCAGGAGAAAGGACTTTTGAGAATTCAGTGGGCAAAGGGAGCCCAATGGCAGCAGGAAATGTCTTTCTGGTAAATACTGAAAACAAGCTAGAGAAAAGAAACAGAAAAAAAGAGAAGCCGACTTCTACTAAATTAAAATCTTCCCTCCCACTTTTGGTCCCTGTTGACAGCATGACTTAACTATTTGCAGAAGCAGTAATTGTAGCAGATGGCGGTTCAGGCACCAGGAATGTTGGCAGGTGGAAACTGTGAGAGACTAATTCTGTGGTGAAGGTTTTTCAACCCAAATCTGGGATTTGGTATCTAGTGTGCCAAAGGAAGGAGAGAAAATAAACTCCGATGAAAACCCTTTGTAGAGTCAGACATTTAAGGATTTCCACTCTGAGGACAGGACCAGTAAACAGCGGTGACCTCAAGGAGTCACATGAGGGCTTGTAACCGGGTCCCCAGGCTGGGCCATCTCGACTCCTTCAGGCCTGGGGACCATCCACACACCCATAAGTACCATAAGCAGCCTCTTCTGGTTCTTAAACTTCCTATCGTGACTCTTTGGTATGAGAGCCTGTTATTTTTTTGCAAATGTTCCCAGAATATTGGGAAAAGCTAGGTTGAAGTGTATATCATTAAGCAGCCTTCCAGGAATCTAATTACCTGAGAGAATACAGAAAAACTGTAGTTTGAGGTGTTAGAGTGATAGATCCAGAAGTTGTTGACACTTTTCTTTTCTTTTTTCTTTTTTTTTTTTTTTTTTTTTTTGCTGCAGCAATCCTAGGGGCACACTGCTAGATCTGGAAAGTATACATAAAATACATGAAAAGTAAAAAATAAATAAACTTTTAATGGCAATGCACATGTTCAAAATGAGTAAATGCTTAAGTAAACTAGTAGAGTAATATTCTTCTAATAAAAATTATGTATGTGAAAAGAAAGAATATCACATAATGCTGTATGAAAAAAGGTATACAATATATATAATTATTGTATAATTACAATATAAAAAACAGGCACTTAAGCTGGGCATAGTGGTTCGCTCTTTTAATCCCAGTACTTAGGATGCTGAGACAGGAAGATTGTGGGTTCGCAGCCAGCCTCAGCTACATAGTGAGGCACTTCTTAACTTATTGAGACCCTGTTTCAAAATAAAGAATAAAAAATAGGGCTGGGAGTGTAGCTCAGAGATAGAATGCCCCTGAGTTCAATCCCCAGTATTGCAAAAAACAAAAACCAAAAAAAAAAAAAAAAAAAAAAAAAAATATATATATATATATATATATATGAAGGGAATATGCAAAAATGAAAACAATTACATTAGGTACTATGCTTATGAGGCACTATTTTTATGTTAATTTAAAAATAAAATTATAAATTTTCCTTTAGGAGACACTCCCTATAGATAACAGTACTGCACTATATATTTCAAAAAGATAGAAAAAAGGATTTTGAAAGTTTTCATCATAAAGAAATTAAATGCAATACCATGTATTAATCCTCATTTTAATTTCTTGTGCCTTTGGGGTCTTGTTGAGAAAGTTTTTACCTGTGCCTATAGGTTGGTCCTGTGCCCTCTTCAAGTAACTGCAATTTTTGCAGTCTAATTTTGAGATCTTTTTCTGATATTGCAAAGTGAGAAAGTGGGGTTTATTTCCATTTTTCTGCATATGGATAACCAGTTTTACCCACACCATTTGTTGAAGAGGCTATCTTTTTTTCCAGTGTATGTTTTTGGCCTCTTTATCAAAAATTAATTGACTGTAAGTGTGTGGATTTGTCTCTGAGTCATTATTAATAATCAGAGAGATGCAAATCAAAACTACTCTGAGATTTCACCCAACTCCAGTTGGAATGGCAATCATTAAAAACACAAACAATAACAAATGCTGGTGAAGATGTGGGAGGTAGGAACTCTGCTATACTGTTGGTGGTATTAAAAATTAGTGCAATCACTCTGGAAAACAGTGTGAAGGATCCTCAGAAGAATGGGAATGAACCTACGGTATGACTCAAGTATACCATTCCTAGGCATCTACCCAAAAGAATGGAAACCAAACTACCAGAGTAATGCATGCATATCTATATTTATGGCTGCACAATTCACAATTGCCAAACTATGGAACTGACCCAGATGTCAATGAACGGATAAATAGATTACAAAACTATGGGATATATTTGTGTGTGTGTGTGTGTGTGTGTGTGTGTGTGTGTGTGTGTGTGTGTACACACACACAATGGAATTCTACTCAGCCATAAAGAACAAAATTATGTCATTTGCAGAGAAATGGATGGAGCTGGAGAACATTATGCTAAATGAGATTAGTCAGTCACAAAAAGTGAAAAGTTGGATGTTCTCCCTTATATGTGGAAGCTAGGGAGAAATTGGGACATAGGAGGGACTCGAGAGAAAGGAGAAACCTTAGTTGAGTGAAGAAGGGGACCTAATGAGAGAGATGGGAGGGGATAAGAGGAAAACACCTCAATGATTATGATGGACATACACAAATTTATCAAAGCCAATCACTGCTGAGCACAGGAAGAGGGAGGGGAGGGAATAGGGTGGGTCCTGGGGGAGGGCTCAGTGAGGGCTGTGTACACGTATGCCTCTAACACCCTGAGCTTCAATAATATGTATGATTAAATGCACCAATAAAAAAAAATAAAGATGAAATGTTACAGGAGATATATTTAACATACAAGAATTAAAGCACCATATGGTACCCTATTAATACGCACATTATTTATTTATTTTTACAGATACATTATTTTATTCACATTATTTTATTTTTACAGATATATTATTTATTTTTACCAATACTTTCATGGGTGCACTGGAGTCTCACATCATAACGTAGTTTGGAGTGACAGGGCCATCCGAGCACGTGGCACTTGGTGAGCTTCCCTCTGGCCCCCTCCACACTCCTTCCCTGTCCCCTACATGATGTTGAGATTGGTTTGATTATTTCACACATGTACATGATGTCAGTTAATATGCACTTTTTAAAATTTTATGAATCAGTTGAACATAAATTTAATTCAAGTTAAAAGGAGAAAACTATTTGACATGCCTGTATCTTTTCAGAATTAGAAAAAGAAAAAGAAATATTCAATATTCTGCTGTGAACATGATAAACTCTTCAAGTTTTAAGGGTGGAATTTACTTGAACATGACCTATAATTAAAGGAGAAACTAGATATATTCCCATGACTTCAAGATTAAAAGCAGAAAAAACAACAGACCTCAAGATATGTGAAAGTTAACAATCTCACTGACCAGATGTACTTCTTTATGTCACAGTGTAAACAGGAATCATAGTCATTGGAAATGCACACTAAAACTCCTCTAATGTTTCTTTGGGAATTGTTCCTTTTTGCCCTTTTCCATGTTCCCAAGAATATAAAGTCTACTTTGGCATTATATTTGCTGTGTTGATCTTTTCTCATTTTTTTTTTTAAAACAGAAAATGGCAGGAAAAAGTTCGAAGATCATGTTTCTTCAGGAATATACATTAGCTCTTAAGGAAAGTATATTTTTCAGTCAAAATTTCGCAGATAATGATACAGAGGGAAAATTTGGAGGCTGATAGCTGTTGCCTCCCAGCTAGCATGATCAGGGAAGGGAACATTTACTTATTCAGACCAGATTTATTGGACTCATTTTTCACTTTGAATACACATGCATGACAAGTCTTCCTTCTCTATTCTTCAATACCTTTCTAATAAAATGCAGTTTCTCTTTCCATAAAGAGGGTGAACCAGGGAGTTTTCACCCTTTAATCCAGTTAAAGGCATACGATGCCTAAATAATTAGGTACCAGAACTAAGAACTTGCCTACATTAATCCCTGCTAAGAATCTTAAGACCTCTCCCCTTCTTTGTATCTCTACTTGTTTCTGTATCTTAACAGGTTGTAACCACTGGTCTGATTCATAAGGTTATTAATGTTGGAAGTTTCCTTTAATTAGAAGTGATGACCTAAAACCAAAACACCTTTGAAATGTAGTCAAGAAGTAGGATATTGAGTTCATTCCTTTTTTTTTTAAATTAACCATTTGAATATGTTCACTATGTTTAGAATGTTTCTTATAGCTTTTCATTCCCTACTATCTCTGGACTTAATGGTGAAGTACACTCATAAATATTTAGAGTCAGATGCATTATGTGCACACAAACTTTTAAAATGCTAACTTATAAATATATTCAAACTTATAAAAGCATGCATACTTCATGAAAGACTATGTTAAGGCTATTCTCAATAATTCAGCTACTTCAAGGCAGCCATCTAACAAACTCAGGTCAGAATTTCTTATTTTAAAATGGAAAATGTGTTGATGGATTTTGATGCTAGTTTCAACCATGAAATTAAACAGTATCCGAAACCAAATCATACAACAGGTCTTAGGAAATGCAGCCATTTCCACATCGTAGTATCAATATTTATTTTCCTTTTTGGGATCTGTGTTGCAGGGGTGGTGGTTTGGATTATCTTTGCTGCTGGCTAACACTTGCATTTTCTCTGTATATGCCTCTACACAGGCAGAGGCAGTGGGAATGCTAATGAAAGCTTTTAATATTAATAGATTAATTAATTTCATCAAATTTATTCTTATTTAACACTTGTTGAAAAACTACTGACAAACTAACCTAGAATGAATAGATTTTATTTCCATGAAAACAGGCTACAGTATTTTATCCATCCTTGTTGGAATATTCGTTGGATTATCTTCAAAGCATGTAAAGTTTGGCTGAAAGGAGGAGAAAAACAATTACTTGACTCAGAACTGAAACTTTGTAAGGTTGAGGAGGTGGAATGGCTGTTATTACTGTCTTAAAGTCTGTGGTCAATACAGACTACACAGTCGTAGATTTTGAGGTCTTTATTCTACTGGAATGAAGAGATCACAGGCGTTCCTCTGCATTGAGAGCTTTCTTTTGGTTCAGCCCTGTTCCAGGGGAAGGAAGTCTTCAGTTTATTTTGAGTTTTAGGACAGAACCCGAAAATCCAAAATAGTTAATCATCTTTGTACTGTGTACATATCTATTTGAACCAAAGCAGAAGGTCTAAGGTCTCTGTATGAGAGCAAACTCTTATATACAGGATACAGTTTCAGGATATGTGCCCTAGTCCATGATGTTACCTGTTTTTGCAAAAATTATGAAACTCATAAAAATATGAACTTAGGTGATGTAAACATCTTCCTAGAATTAGAAATAGTAGAAGGGTTTGTTTGTTTTTTTACTCTGTTGTTGTTGTTCTTTTTTTTTTTTTTTGACCCATAGGACATTTCTTTTTGTCTGCAGTGCTAAGGAGCAAAGCCAGGGCCTCATGTGTCCTAGGCAAGTGCTCTGCCACTGACCTACATTCCTAATTGTCTTTAAATTTTGAGACAGGGTGTCACTAAGATACCTACGCTAGCCTGGAACTTGTGATCCTCCTGCTTCAGCCTCCCTAGTACGTGGGATTACAGGTGTGTGCCATCACACCCAGCTGAGTTATTCTGAATTTAAAGGTTCAGATCAGTTTAACAAAATTTATCAGGAGTCTGCTCTTCTGTACTGTCTGTGCCAGGTGCTCTGCTGAGTATTTCTGGAAGTTTGCAAAGGCATAGGCAGGAACACTTGGCAAAGACTCAAGGGCCTGCAGCAACCTTTTGAATCAAACTGACATTCTTTGTTGAATTTTGGCAGACATGCAAAATATTTATTTCAGGGGGTTACCCTTATGTAATTTTGTTTCACATGCCTATAACATCACATGATCTCGTTCCTGCAGAACAACAGGCCTTCACTGGTGAGTTGCAGTTTCATTACATGCAATGAGCATCTCCCTTAATGTACAGGATGTTTCAGATGGCCTAAGAATGCCTTGATTTGCATTTCTAGCTGCCATGTATGCTTACTTTTCATTGTTACAATGGAATTGATGGGAAATCCATGTTGAGTGAGCCAAAGGCAAAACTTGGGTACCATTTATTTATTTATTTATTTATTTATTTATTTATTTATTTATTTATGTATGTATGTATGTAGATGCTGGTGATTGGAGCCAGGGGCATTTACCTCTGAGCTATATCTCTAGTCCTTTTTATCTTTTTTTTGGAAACAGAGTCTCACTACATTGCTGAGAGCCTCACTAAGTTGCTGATGCTGGCTTCAAACCTGTGATCTTCCTGTTTCAGCCTCCCAAGTACTGATTATACTCCTACAATCCCACACGTGGCCAGGTATTTTATTTTTTAAAACCGAAGGTTCTCTCTTCCCAGTTCTTTGTCACTTGATTGCTGATTTTAGTAACTGACTTATATGTTCAAGCCGGTGTTGCTGTAAGGCTAAGTTTGATGTTTAAACATCCTACAACATGGATCAGGGATAGTAACTGAACTTACCTTATCATTGATGCACAGGAAGCTCTAAGAAGAGGGACATAACAGTACACAATAAGCACGTGCTATATGTTACATATTGCTGTTATCAGGTCCCCTTTCACTTGTGTTTGAATATGGCTTTTGTGGGCATGTTCTTATCATAGAATGTAAGCATAATTAAAAGTGGGCATCTTAACTGAGAATGGTGGCACACGCTTGTAATCCCAGTACTTAGGAGGAGGAGACACAAGGATTGCAGGTTCGTGGCTAGCCTCAGCAATTTAGTGAGAATTTGAGAAACTTAGTGAGATCCTGTTTCAAAAATACAAAACAAACAAACAAACAAAATATATGTATATAGTGTGGAAGGGGTGTAGCTTAGAGGTAGCATACCTACCCCTGGATTCAATCCCCAGTACCACCCCCACAAAAAAATAGACATCTCAGTTTTATTCATTAGTGTATCCCCAAACACCAAAAAGACTACCTGGCAGGGTGCTCAGCAATTTGTGATGGATGAGTCTATTAGATTGGTCTCAGTCAGGCTGCCGACCAACCATCCCAGCCTTTGACTTCAACCTGACCCCACCAGATAAGGTGGTGTGATCAAGCACCCTCCCGGCAGATGCTGCTGACTCTTCTGTGTCCTCAGGACCAGTGATGATGGGCCGGGGTCGTTTGTTTGAAAGTCACGGCCAGGAGAATGCCTGGACTCTATACCTGATCAGAATTTTAGTGAAGACACCCATTTTAGCTTCCATTGGCTACATTTTATAAAGTGTCTTTGCTTCTGGGAACTTAACATTACAGATACTACCTTACAGGAGAAATTATAAACAAAAGGGTACATGTATTTAAATTCATTTTTATAATTTTAATACCAGCTGACTAAGACTTAGAGATAATGACAAAATATAGGATATGATATACCTGGAATCTATTCCAAAACAGAGCTGGGAGTTTTTAATTTCTCTATGGCAAATGGAGAGAAATTAAAAGTCATTTCAGGACATTTTTATTTCATGATTTAAGGCAAATATGTTTCCTGGTTTATATAGTGTGTGCTTTTTCATAGCCCCCAGGAATTAAGTTGTTGGGTATTGGGAGGTTAGCAGAACTAATTTTGCTTGTCTCATGAAAATATAAATCCCCTATTTTCTTTGGGGTGCTTCTCAGCAGAACATGCTTGAGTTGGATGAGTTTTTAATTCCAGTTTTCTTAAAGGTTTTCAAATTCGTCACTCTTGAGATTTATGCCTTTCAAATCAAAGGACTTTTGGATTTGTTTAGAGTTCTAAATAATGCTTGAATTTATTTCCTGACTTCCTATAATCCCCTATGATTATTTATTCCGTTATACATTTACTAATTACCGTCCCCATTTTAATTGAAGTTTTCATTGGTGACTCGGTGGAGTGACATTATTAGCTTGATGCAGTTGTATTGTGTTTTGTACCTTGGCTTCTGTTTCCTGCTCCTTAACTATTATCCATTTACTCCCATTAATCACTGAATTTGATATTCTTTGATTACAGTCATTTGGATGGCTAGATTTGTCATTTTAATTCTCATTCTTAACTCTTAAATTTTTCCATGTTCTTATGATACTGAAGTGAAACTTGTCTCTTGAGCTACAACAGAGAGTGTACTGTAAACAGATGTCTCAAGGCATGATGTACTTGCTTTGCTAAGTATTAAGAGTTAAGTATTCTTATATGTTTTTGTTAATCTGTCATCCTTGTCTCATATGAATCCATTTTTCTATTGCTCCATTGTTACTGCTGACTATTAGAAATGATCACATTTATTACCCTAATATATGTTTCACAAACAGATTGTCAGTTCCTTGAAGATAGAGACTATGTCTTTTTAACTTTGGATTCTCATAGTATGGCATATAGTAGGTACTCCACTACATTTTTGTTGAGTAAATAAATAAAACTACAATGTGACAAGATAGTATTTGTTACTTAAGCCATAATACTACAGATAAGTATGGATAAAAATGAAAAATAACTATTACAAATATATATGAATATAAATGTGTGTGTGTACGCGCGCGGATGTATAGTGATGTTATTAGTTTGATGCAGTTGTATTGTGTTTTTTTTGTGTGTGTGTGTGTGTGTATGTGTGTGTGTGTGTGTGTGTATGTGTGTTATAGGGGCTTGAATCTAGGGGCATTTTACCTCTGAGCTACATTTTTTAAAAACTTTTTGCTTCAAAACGGTCTCAACATCCTAGTGAGAGTCTTGCTAAATTACAGAGGCTGGTCTCAAACTTGGGATCCTCCTGTCTCAGACTCCCAAGTACTGGGATTACAGGCATGTACCACGCCTGGCTTGAATATTATATTTTTAATATAAGAAATATAGAAGCATAAAACTCCCAGCTCTTCTCTGATAGATCATTGAAAATCAAGCTAGTTTTCTCCTTTCAAGGGTGACAAAGTTAACCAATCTAATTTGAAATCATGCTCTTGTGAACCCTCAGGTTCCCACTATAGGATTATTTTTTGATGAGATTAAACCAAGATATTTTGTAAAATTGTATTAAACATCTGATTTTGCTTAGGTTGTAGGCTGAGCCATATTTTACTGCACATTGTGTTGTACTCTTGCATGTTAGCTAGTAAACTACTTTTGAAGACCTCAGTGGAAATGTACAGCTTATGATGTTTTGACTTGATGATGGTGCAAAAGTGATATCCTGTAGAAATCGTTCCTCCAGTTTTTTTTTTTTTTTTTTTTTTTTTTTTTTTGCGGTACTGGGGATTGAACTCAGGGGCATTCTACCTCCGAGCTACACCCCCAGCCCTAGTTTTTATTCTTTATTTTGAAACCGAGTCTCACTAAGTTGCAGAGTGCCTCACTAGGTAGCTGAGGCTGGCCGCGAACCTGGATCCTCCTGTCTCAGCCTCCCAAATGCTGGGATTACAAGTGTGCGCCACCATGCCCGGCTTGTTCCTCCAGTTTTGAATTGTGATATTTCCCAAGGCTTGTGATCTGTAGTATGATTCTCTGTCATGGTGATGGATGGTGACAGTGAGCTACAGCTCCCAGTCAGCCATGTGCTCTGGATGGTAAACTACCAACACTCTGCTGGGTACTCTATTGCCAGGATTTAAAAAAAAAATACAGGCATTAAATAAAGTACATGATATAGTCAACACTTTATTATAAAATAGGCTTTGTGTTAGATGGTCTTGCCCAACTGTATGCTGATTTAAGTGTTCTGAGCATTTTTTTAAGGTAGCCTCAGCTAAGCCAGGATGTTTGGTAGGTTCTCTTTACTTAACAATATTTTACTTAACAATATTTTTAACTTATTATAGACTTATCAGGACAAAACCCCTTCATAAGTTGAAAAGCATCTGAATTTTATATTCTTCTTTGATAACTATTTTGATAGTTACAAAATCTAGTTTTTAGTAGTCTTGCTAAGAAAGTGAGCCCCTGGATTATGAGGATCTGTATTATGTGACAGGAATTGCTTTTTCTGTGTAATGATGTAGTGTGCATGCAAGGCTACTTCAGTGCAATTATAAACTCACCTGCACTTCTTCAGAGCCTAAGAAACTAGACTAAGTGTCAGCTATTTATTCAAAAATCTAAATAAGTTTGCAGTTTCCACTTTCACCTAGGAGGTAGAAAGCTGTAAGTATGCCACTCCCATTCACCCTAACAAGGAGAAAAAGCCAGACAAGCTCCAAAATCTTAGTTGTTCTTCAGCCTGTTAGAGCGTTTGGGCCACAAGGAAACCTAAATCCCAAAGAATGACAAGTCCATCAAATATGAACTGTCTCATCTACTGTTGGGGAAAGAAACCAGTGCCGTACAAGCAGGTAAGATGAAATCAGCAAAAATGCTAATGACTTGTCAAGGCCAAGGTGGCCTAGCATGTAGATCTGAAATAAAAGGTTCTCACTTTGCCCTAGTCTATTCATGCTACTATAGCAAAACACTGAAAACTGGATGGCTTATAAGTTTGTCTCTCATGGTTCTGGAGGCTGGGGAATCGAAGGTCAAGGCAGCCCCAGATCTGATGTCCGGTGAGGGCCTGTTCTTCATAGATGCCACTTTCTGCAGTGTCCTCACAGTGGGAGGGAAGAATGAACTCTCTTAGGCCCCTTTTATACGGAACCTAATCCCATTCATGAGGGATCTGTCCTCCTGGCCTAGACATCTTTGAAAGGCCCCACCTCCTAATTCCATCACCCTAGTGGTTAGGATTTCAACATATGACTTTGGGGAGGGCACAAGCACACTCATGAGCAAGAGTTTTTCTATTTGCCTTCACTGGGTGATCATGCAGGCAGGATAGGAGACTTCCTTGGGGTACGAGCATGTAAGAGGTGGTCTGTGGCTGCTGGAGAAAACCCCAAGGCCTCTCCCATTCCATTCCTGGTCTTTCCTCTCCTGTGAATAAAAATCCCTAATCCACTGAGAAAAGGGAGCAAGTATGTTACTCATGGGGCATAAAGAACCACTGTGGCTGAGAAAAGAGTATAAGACCCAACCCTTTTTCTATGGGCCAGCAGCAAAGCAGCCTGGGCTCTGAATCCCATAGTGATGCCCAGCACTTGTCTGCCACCACCAGAGGAGAGCAGGTAACACTCTGTCAGGATAAACCACAGATGTGGCACATTGTCCTGCAGTTGGTTACCAAGGGATTTAGAGCAGAAATGCAGAAAAACTCCACTTTAAGTTCCAAAAGCACAGGTCATGCCTAAGACTGAGGCTGAGCTGGGAGAAGGAGCATCACATGTTAAGCAATGTTAATCTATAGCCAAGGGTGCAAGCGAGAGATGGAGAGAGGCCTCCTCGGTGGTGTAGGTATGTAGCAGTGACTGGAAGCTGAGGGTAGAGCATGAACACAGGAAAATCACCTGGAACCCCAACTCCCAAGTTACACATAAGCAACAGCAGCCTTATAGGGATGACTAGTGGAAGTTGAAGCCTTTGGTGCAATGAGGTACACTCAGACATAGCATGACTGAACGGACTCCATCTCTCGCTCAAATAGTTTAACAGAAGCGAGGCATAAAGAGTGATGGCCTCCCTCTCTACCGTCCCACATAATGGCTGATGTTCACTAAAAATCGCCAACCAAAAAGCAAGAAAATGCACCCCATTGTCAAGAGGTGAGGGGATCAAGAGACCTAGATGCAAAGATGACCAACGTGTTGGGATAATAAGGCAAGAGCTTAAAGTATAAAAACTATGTTATAAGGATCTATCAGAAAAGATGGACAATTTGCATGTACAGTTGGAAAACTTGAGAAGAAAAACAAAAGCATAAGCATAAGAAAGGGGTAAGTATAAATAGAAATTTCAAAACATGAACATTAGAGATGAAAAATTCCATCGACAGATTCATCAATTGACTTGATACAACTGAGGGAAGAGTGAGCAAATGGAGATACGCCATAGAAATAATCCAAACTTGAACACAATGGGGTGAAAAAAAAGAACATTTAAAAAATCCACAGAAGCCAGGTGTGGTGGCACACGCTTGTAATCCCAGTACTTGGGAGGCTGAGACAGGAGGATCTGGGTTCGCGGCCAGCTTCAGCTACTTAGTGAGGCTCTCCACAACTTAGTGAGACCCTGTTTCAAAATAAAGAATAAAAAATAGGACTGGGGGTATAGCTTGGAGGTGGAATGCCCCTGAGGTCAATCCCCAATACCCCCCCCCCCCCAAATAAATAAAAACGCCACGGAAGACAACATACAGGAGTTGTAGGACAATAGTGAATATCAACTTCCACTAGTCATCCCTATAAGGCTACTGTTATGTGTTTAGATCACAGGGCATCAAAATACATGAAGCAAGCCGGGCGTGGTGGCGCACGCTTGTAATCCCAGCATTCGGGAGGCTGAGACCAGAGGATCTGGGTTTGTGGCCAGCCTCAGCTACCTAGTGAGGCACTCCGCAACTTAGCAAGATCTGGCTTCAAAATAAAGAATAAAAAATAGGGCTGTGAGTGTAGCTTGGAGGTAGAACGCCCCTGAGTTCAATCCCCAGTATTGAAAAAAAAAATAAATGAAGCAAAAACTGATGCAAATAAAACAGTACACAATTATACTTGAAGATGGCAGTGCTCTTAGCAATTAATGCAAAAACTAGAGAGAAAATAACTAAAAATATAGAAGATGTAACAGTATTTTCAACTGATTTGGCCTAGTTGACATTACATAGTCATCAAAGTAGACTCTTCTGAGCCATAAAACAAATCTTGAGAAGTTTTAAAGAACAGAAATTATATAATTATATAATATATAATTTCTCTGAAATTCTACAAAGTCTATACTTTCTGAAAATTTACAAAGAACTAAATATGTGTTCTAGTTCTAGAACTTAAGTTAGGAATCATTAAGAGAAAGATATTTGGAAAATTACAAAATATGTGATTAAATAACATTCTTTTAAATAACCACCAGTCAAAATAGGACTCACAAGGGAAAAACAATTAGAATAAAACAAATAAGAAAATATAAAATACTGGGGTATACCTAAGTGGTAAATAAGAAGGAATTTATAGCTATTAAATTCTGATACCAAAAAGGACTTTTACTTAATATTCAAAAATGTCATCTTCATAAATGGAAAAAAGTAAATTAAGTCCAAAGCATATATAAGGAAGCCTATTTAGAAAAAGAAGCAAGAATCAGAAAAGAAAGAAAAAACCCACAGAAGCGTAAGAGACAAATTAATCTAAAATTCATATTCCATATCAACCAAAATTCCTACTGATTTTTTATTTTTTTGGAAGTATGGGTACTTGACAAGTTGGCATTAAAATTTATATGGAAATACAAAGGACTTAGACTAGGCAAGATATCTTAAGAGAAAAGCAAAGTGAAAAGACAATCTCTACTGAATATGAAGATTTGTTATAAAAGCTAAATTAGCTGAACCGTTTAGGAACTGGTGCAAGAATTGTCAAATAAACCAATGAAATAGCACTGAGGTCCTGAGACCAACTCTCACATAACGGATCCTTGATTTACAGCCAAGCTGGCACTTCATAAGAATGGGGAAAGGGCAGATATCAAAATTGCTAGGAAAAAAAATGACACATTCTCCTAATTCACACTATACACAACATTAATTTTAGACCTACATGTTAAAGAGAAAACAATAAAGCTTTTAGGAGTTAGCATCTGCAATTCCTTTAAGGACCTCTAGGTAAAGAAGCAATACTGAAAAATATTTCCTTACGCTCTGATAAGGAAGAGATCATTTTGGACTAGGTAATTTAGAAAGCTTTTTGAAGAAAATGCAAGTTGAACTTGACTTTGAAGAACTGGTAGAATTTGAACAGGTAGAAATTATAGGAGAGAATATTCTAAGCACAAATAAAATATAGACTTTGTGGGAATGATGATTAGCTTGGTTTGGCTGGGGCAGAATATCTTCAGTATTGAGGGGGTGGGTGGGAAGGGGAGATGGCCAAGGGCCAAGACTTGGCTGAGCTCTGCAAGCCAGATGAGGGAAGTTGGTATTTATCCCCTGGAGCAATGGAATGAGGATGTACCACAATACCAGCGAGCTCACTCGCAGTGGCAGTGCCTAGCATGGGCTGGAGCCAGGAAGTAAGACATGTGCAATTGGCTCATCCAGTCCTGAAGTGGCTGAGTACAGAAGCCTTCTGCAAAAGAGATGAATGTTCCCAATATGGTCAAGAAGAGGGGAAATGGGGAGGGTGAGAAATAATGACGGTTTTAACACAGGGTAAGTGGAGGAATGGGAGGAGATGTTTGGTAACAAGAGGAACATTAGAGATGAGTTTTGGGAGAAAGAATATATAAATTAGGAACATGTCAAGCTTATGGAAAGAACAAGATATTTTGAGTAGTGATGTGCAAATGGCCATTATAAATGGAGAGAAGGAGACGTTTATTTGTGTCTACAAATGAATCTAATGATGTTTGAAGCTGATGGTATAGAGAGATCTCAGGGTAAGAACTTAGAATAATAGAGGGCTGGAAACTGAGTTTCAGAAAACACCCATATTTAGGAAGTAGAAGGAAACTAGGTAGTGAAAGAATCTGGGACGAGGGGATTAGAAACATGTGAAAACCCAGAAGAGATTGGCTTACAAAAAGCGGTGTTGTTAACAGTTTGTGATGCTGCAAATTGGTGAAGAATGAAGGAGAGGCAATTGCCTTTTGGGTTTGTGGTCTGGAGTTGATGGATAACATCAGGACCACAGTTTCAGTGGAGTGAAGGAGGAAGCCGAGCCTTTAGGGTGAAAGGAGAGTGTATGAGAATTCGTTCCCAAACATCTTGAAAATGTGAGGAAAGAAACAGACTATAGATAGAGGAAACAATGCCATTTGTCATGCAATTAGCTTAAATTTATTTTAAAAAAACTGAAGGAAGCTTAGGAGTGATTTAGTTTAGAGATGAGTATCTCACTGCCAGGAAGACCAGTGTGATTCCCTGGGTCACATTATACTAACAGATATATATATATTTTTTGTTTGTTTGGACAATAGAGTGCTTAAAAAATTCAATTAGAGCTAGGTGTGGTGGTGCACACTTCTAATCCCAGTACTTAGGAGGCTGAAACAGGAGGATGATGGGTTTGAGGCCAGCCTCAACAACTTAGCAAGGGCCTCAGTATCTGTTGATATCCTGTTTCAAAATAAAAAAAAATGAAAAAGGACTGGGGTTCAGCTCAAAGACAGAATGCTCCTGGGTTCAATCCCCAGTACAAAAAAAGTGAATTAATTTTGAACATTTAGAGATGGGAAAATTTTACATAAACATTCTTTATTTCTAGCTCCTCTTAAAAAAAAGTTGGCAGTTTGGCAACTCTTAGCCCATATTACTGTATACCATTAATCATCTAGAGTTACGTAGCACCTGCCCCTTCAGAGGGCATGTGTTCTTCACCTACCCATGGTCCCCATTCTGCCTGCATCTGTCCATTACACCACTTGCTGGATCCTTGCAGGTATCTGAGTTTTCTCTTCGTCAATAAGCCCAACTCTCTCATTTCGTAGAGGAGAAGAATGAAATCTGAAATGAAGCAGTGACTTGTCCCCAAAGCCAATTCCTGGTCCATTTCAGAACCTCTGTTTCCTGATTCTTTTTCAGTCCGTCTCCTGCCCTGTTAACTCACTAAGTTTTTCTCTGGCTTGGTGGTTTCTTAAGACTGGCCTGTGACAACTCCCACTGCCTTCCTGGGTTCTAGCACTGCCACGTGGCACCTACATGATTTGTGTGACTCTGCCTCTGACTGGGTCCTCAGTACCTTTCATGTGGCTCAGATGGTGACCCAAACTGGGCCCGGGACAACTAGGAAGCCCCACCGGTCAGTAAATCCAAGCTTTCCTTTTAGAAGTCTGGCACAATGTGAAGCACATAAATTCCCCATAAGGTTTCTTTTATGGAGATTTTTGAGGCCTCAGTGGAATGATGCTAAACAATGACTATCATGCGTACGTTCCCAAAGTAGAAAATTAAGTTCAGCTCACTGAAATTAGTCCCAGATCACACTCGCCAAGGCCCTCCATCCAAGATCTATAGTTGGTCTATCAAGAGAACTTGAGACTGGCTTTACTCGCATAGTATAATATTCTCAAGTTCCATCCATTTTCCTGCAAATGGTGTGCTTTTGTTCTTTATGGATGAGTAAAATTCCATCGTGTGTATATACTAAAGTGTTGTGATCCATTCATCTGCTGTGTGGAAGCTAGAGAAATATTTGTAAGTAAAGACAACATCAGAAAGATGAGCAGAAATCCAGGGGAGTGACTGAGGGAGACTAAGGAAGGGGGGGGGCAAAGTCATAAAGAATGTAGTAGTTGAAATAATGCTATGAATGTATACAAAACTACTAATTCCAAACTCAAAGAAATATGCAGGCAGAGTGAGAGAGGGAACAGGGACTCAGTGGCGAGGGCACCAAGAGCTGTGTGCATGTATTTTTCTGACACTCTGTACCCCAATATGATGTAAAATTACAACGCACCAAATTAAAAAAGAGAGAGAATTTGAATGTTGTGTTTGGATTCTCGGCCTTAAGGAGAATATTGTTAAGATGATGGTCTTCCTTACTTTCCTTTTTTGATATGAAAATTCACTCATCTTTTGAAAATATTTCTTAGAAAATGTGAAACTTAGCTGAGGCCATAATGATGATAGGTATCATATATATGAAATACGTGATACATGAAACATATGCTATATATATGAAATTTGTATCTCAAATGAACTTCATTGTTAGCTGGCGAGTAAATAGTCTGTGATGTGCTCACTTGGAAAGGACTTTCTGAGAGCTTGGGGTGACAGCTGGGTCCGTTCCTTCCTCTCCCCCCAGCTCCACCCTTTGGCCTTCTGCCACACAATCTTGGTTTGAAGATAGAGGAGCTGATGGCGTTGGACTGTGGGATTTAAGGTAGACAGTGTCATTCTGCTTACTGTTAAAGATATAATGGCCCTGTGGGAATTTGGAAGTACTGCTATTTCGAGAGATAAATTTTATTTTAGAGTATCCCAAGCTAGACAACTCTTTTCGAAGCTTATCGTTCTCTCTTGTTAATGCCTTGCTAAATGCAGCCTATATCAGCCAGTAGAGACCAGTGGTGTACTTCCCCCTATCCCCAAACCTTCTCCCTCTGGAGCTTCTTTTTTAAATATTTATTGGTGCATTACAGTCTCACATCATAACGTAGTTATAGTGATGGTGACATACATGCGCACAGCGCTTGGCGGGTTTTCCCCCGGCTCCCTCCCATCACCCCTCCCCCATATAGAGTATTGAGGTTGACATTGATATTCTCACATAGGCGCTTAATGTCAGTGGAAATGGTTCCTTCATTGATCCTATCCAACTATCATTGATAACACTTTTACAACCTGTTTTCCCGCAGCACAGCTTGGACCACTATCCTAGCCTGCGATACTGGCTTCTTTGCTGTCTGACACCCTGCCATGTCCTAAAGAGTTTGGTGATGGCAGCCCCCACTGCCAGTACCACTTCCTCTTTTAGGTTGGCCTAAGTTACACTGCAGAGCTGAGCAGACTCCACAGTCGAATGGCTTAGTAAGTTTGTTTCTTTCTCAATCCCTGTCCAGTGTGAAGTTGCTCTTCTTCATCTTCTGGTGCCACCATCTTTGTCACATGGGCTGCACAGTTTCCCACATGGATGACAGATTTTATGAAATAGACATGAAAGCCAGCCACTTTCACACAAACCCAGCCACTTGCTCTAACATCACAGTAGAGAACATTTGTTTTATTCTTACCTTTTTTTTTTTTGAGAAAAATAATAGGATTGGTAGTGTCTACCAATCTTGTCATAATTTGAATCTGAATATATCATTACTTTAAATTGTGAGCAGCTCTTTGGGGTTTTTGAACAATTACCTTCTAACAAAAGAGTAGGCCCCAGACTTTGAAGCTCTGTAACTCAACCCATGATTAGACCAGGCACATGAGAAGATCGCTAAAGGAAAAAATTGTGTTCAAGGGGATCAGAGTCTCCACTATCATCTGTTTATGGTAGGCACAGGAAAATAAAAGTATTCAGATGTGTGTATGAGTTTGTTAGAAAATCTGAGTGTCTGTTACAGCATGAAGAGTTGACTTGTTTAAGAGTTGCTGAGTGTGTTGGCGAGATTACTGGCAATTGATCATCTTTATCTAAGGATTGATTCCAAACAGTAAACTAAGCTTCAAACAGCAGTTTTGATTTTTGAAAGTCATTGGAAATATTTTATAATAAAAATAACTCTAACCATTTCATTAAGAAGTAAATAACATACTTAATTATCTCAATGTTAAGATATCAGTTGGGAAAAAAAGTCAGTTTTAACTGTCGGGGACCCCAGTTTCTGAGTAAAGAAAACAAGGCTGGTGATTTTCCTCCCCTTTGGGGTTTATAACTTCAAATTAGCCATATACTAAATATTTGATGTCAAATACTAAATATTTTAGTTCAAAATTAAAATTTAAAATGTATTTTATAAGCATTGGATGTCCAGAAATTTTTGTTTGAAGATTTCCTTATCAGGTGCAATGAAGAAAATATCTATGGATACACTGAATGTGCATATGCACAATAAATGTTTTTAAAATAAAATGTTTGCTAAGTGATGGTTAAATACTTTCAATGAATGTAGAATTAAGAATCAAGAATATTGTCGTTTAATCCAAGAAAATATTTTGAGTTTTTTGTTAGAGCAAAAAGAAAGAAGTTAAAATTTTATTACTATAATTTCTGGATTTTTCTATTTTTGTTTTTATTTAAAAAATTAAAATTATACCACTATATGAGCTAATAATGGAGGATTTGTACTTGAAATATATGTTTTTCATTACACTTGAACATCTTAAAAATGTACAATTTTAATTTTACATTGTACATTTAACTTAATATCAATTAGGTTACTTTTTTGTATTTTTACTTTGAGGGAACTGACTATATTTATCTAAAGACCTTTAAAAGTTGGGCTTGAACACTAAAATTTTCAGATTTAAAAAATAATGATGTTAGTAAAAATACCCACTGATAGGTATTATTTTGTAATATGCTTGAATAAAATTTAAATGTGTTTTTAAAAATTAATGTTTCAAATTCTTTAAATAATTTGAATAAATTGTTTATGATAATATATGGAATAATATATTGAAGTTAATTAGAAAATATGTAAGACAGAGGATAGAAACTGATAGTTCAGAAATAAAGGACACATAAATTGAAAAATTTTCATATTAGGACAAAATAAGATGAAATGAAGTTAGACTTGAATACATCCAGAACTGTATGTTCTAAGAACCCATGTACCACTGTGCACAATTTGGTTTAGCACTAGACTTATATATAAGTATTAATTAGACATTTGGAAAGAAGTTGGATTATTATAATCCCATTACTATAAAAGTGGGTTTAGCTCAAGTAACTGTACCCTCAGAAGGATCATCCTTAGAAATAGGGTACAAGAAAAGTTAGGCATGGTGGCGCATACTTGTAATCCCAGTACTTAGGAGGCTGAGACCAGAGGATCTGGGTTCACAGCTAGCCTCAGCTACTTAGTGAGGCCCTCCACAACTTAGTGAGACCCTGTGTCAAAATAAAGAATAAAAAAATAGGGCTGGGAGTGTAGCTCGGAGGTAGAAAGCCCCTGGGTTCAATCCCTAGTACTAAAAAAAAAAAAAAAAATAGGGTACAAGATCTCTATTGATAACACTGGATTGTGTGTGTGTGTGTGTGTGTGTGGTGCTGGCAATTGAAGCCAAGGGCATTCTACGTTTAAGATACAGCCCTAGCCCTATTTTATTTTTATTTTGAAACAGAGTCTCTCTAGGTTGATGAGAGTCTCACTACTTGGTGAGGCTCTCCTCAAACCCGCAATCCTCCCAAGAACTGGGATCACAGGCATGCACCACCACACCTGGTTTAACACTGAATTTTTTGCATGGGGGGGGGGCTATGGACTGATATGGTCATTCTATTCTTATTTGTTAGGTGACAGATTTGTAGTCCTGGGATGAAGAAGTGGATAGTTGCCTTGTAAGGTAAGAGAAATAAATCCATTAATTTTATGAACTAATTGAAAATTAACCTAAGGACCACTGAAGATCTGTACGAGAGCTTCAGGGATGATCTTGCCCACGATGATGCTCCCAAACAACCTTATTTGTTAACAACCTTAGTCATTAACCATTTCAAATACTGTTTTAAAAATTGAATGTGTCAGATTTCTCTGACTCTGCAAATGCTTGACAAATTTAATAATATCAACTTTCTAAGCACTTAGTTTATCCTATTTATATATTTATTTGTTTTGGTACTATTGATTGAACCCAGGGCCTGGGCTATACCTCTGAGCTATACCCCCCAGGCCTACTTTATGTTTTATTTTGAAACAGGGTCTCACTTAAGTTGCTGAGACTTATTTTTCAGCTGTGATCCTCCTGTCTCTGCCTCCCAAGTACTGGGATTATAGGTATGTGCCACTGTACCTGGCTTGTACTTAGTCTATTTTTGCAATTCTGATAAATCATTTTATAGCTGTTTTGGTTATGCATATTTTATATGTAGGTATGCTAACATACTTTATTGCTTTGTGTATTCTTCAACTGGTAGAGTGTATAATATGGTTAGAAAATTTCATTTCTTACTGCCCAGCAATTGAGTGATGCCACAAAATAGGAAGCTACAATCCATACGATCAATCTCTAGATTTCAAGTTCTACCAAAAAATGAAGACTTTCCTTGAGTCACTCAAGAGCAAATAATTTGATTATATAATAAGATGAGTATATTCAAATTATGGTCTACCTAAGTCAAATGTAATACTGCCTTATTATTAACTCAGGGTCTTATTGTCATTGGAAATATTAGAGAAGCTTTATTAAGAGTAAAAATTGACTGGATGTGGTGGCACATGCTTGTAATCCCAGTACTTGGGAGGCTGAGACCAGAGGATCCAGGTTCGCGGCCAGCCTCAGCTACTTACTGAGGCCCTCTGCAAATTAGTGAGACCCTGTTTCAAAATAAAGAATAAAAAAATAGGACTGGGGGTGTAGCCCGGAGGTAGGATGCCCCTGGGTTCAATCTCCAGTACCGCAAAAAAAAAAAAAGAGTCAAAATTGAGCCTGTGATGGTAGTGCACACCCTGTAATTCTAGTACTTGGGAGACTAAGATATAAGGATGATAGAATTGAGGCCATTCTCAGCAACTTGGTGAGACCCTCAGTAACCTAGCATGAGCCTGTTCCAAAATAAAAAAATAAAGAAGGCTAGGGGTACATCTCAGTGATAGAATGTCCCTGGGTTCGTCATCAGTGTCGCACACACACAAAACTGATATTTAGTACTTTAATTCTCTGGATTATTGACGTGGGGAAATGCTACAATATAATAATTGTAGCATGATGGTCAGTGGAACAGGTACAGATGCGCGTCCTCTTGTGAAAGCTTGTATGTTAGCATACTCTGCAGGTGGAGGAGTTCAAAATTCCATCCACTTGAAAGAGGCAGAACAGAGGTTATATTTTAATCCATAAGAGCTGGACTGTATAGGTACAGAGTCTTATCAACCCTAACCATCAACAAAAAGTTATAAATATTACTCTGATTTTCTGAGGCATGGTTTCCTCACTTGTAAAAAACAGGGATAATACTAGAGTGTGGTTCATACGGGTGCTTGAAGGATGAAGTGGAGCCATTCATATACACCATGTAGTACAGTCCACTCCACAGCATAAGGATCTCGCTGCTGTTACTGCTGCCAATAGTAATGATGATGGCTGCTGATGGTAGCATTTTTGCTGGGCAGGTCGTGCACTCTTGCTGCAGAGAGGCATGATAGGGTGTGCCATGTGCTATGTGTAGGATGCCCCCTCTCTTTCCAACATAAAAGTGGTCAGTGTATTTTTGTTCAGCTTCCTTCTCCCTCCCTCTAACTGAGAGACCTCTTCTGGTTTTCTCCCTTCAGTTCCTGCCCATTTGGGTGCTAATTCTGGTGATACTTTGTTAGATTTTGTCTTCTGTTAGGTGTTTGGTAGAAGGCATTAGGGATTATAAAGGGGGCTTTGGGATTCTAATGAATTGAGAAACCTAGAAACTAGACAACTTGGTGGCTCTGATACCTGCCCTGCATTTCTAACTCCCTATCTCCCCCTCGCCCGCCTCCTGGACTTTTGCTTTTCAATTTGGTAGGACAACCATTTCTACTTTAAATATATTTCTAAAAACGTTTTTTTTTGTTTATTTGTTTTCTAATACCCTTACTAATAAGACATTTTATAAATAAAAATTTTCTTAAAATGATTATTTCTTCAATAATTCCTATTGTATTTTTCCCTTTTTTTCTTTTTCTTTTTCTTTTTTTCCATCAGGGCTGCCTTGCTGCCCGGCCCAAGGGGACAACATTCATGCTGAATTCTCTGTGAATCGCGTCCTCTGTAGCTGTGCAGTCAAGTCATCCTGCCCCATCCCAACCCTGTATTCCCACCCTCTGAAGAATTATTTAAGCTCTTACTATTATCAGAGCATGCAAATAGACCAGACATTCCTAGCATGAAGATATTGAAGAGATATTAAGAATGAGACATTAGTATAGAGGTATTCATGTAATTTTGTGAAGCACATACATACATATGCTTGCTTTGGGGTTTCTACAAATTCACTGAGTCCTGTTTTTCTTAGCAAAGAAATAAACCTGGTGTCTATGGTCTTGTTATCTTTTTTGACTTGTTGGTTTTGTTTGCCAGTGTATTCCTTTAGAAGACCTTCTGTCTGATAGGCAATTTTTTTTTTTTTTTGAGGTATTAGGGATTGAACTCAGGGGCATTCTACCTCCGAGCTATACCCCCAGCCCTATTTTTATTCTTTATTTTGAAATAGCGTCTCACTAAGTTGTGGAGGGCCTGACTAAGCAGCCGAGGCTGACTGTGAACCCGGATCCTCCGGCTTTAGCCTCCCAAATGCTGGGATTACAAGTGTGCGCCACCACGCCAGCTCT
The DNA here is from genome assembly GCA_004027655.1 of Graphiurus murinus. Lineage (NCBI taxonomy): Eukaryota > Metazoa > Chordata > Mammalia > Rodentia > Gliridae > Graphiurus > Graphiurus murinus. The sequence continues at coordinate 56,903 of PVLC010004355.1, forward strand.
GATAGGCAAATTTTATTGAAAATTCATCGGTATGTTTGGGACTCCACTCAGAAACTGCCCCCCCGCACCATGTGACTCCTCATGTCTATACTCCTGGGAGCCAGTGCATCACAGAGAAGAAGAGTAATCGTTAGTTATTTTCGGAGCTAAAAGTTGTGCCTTTGAACAATGCTGTAATGGAGAAACCATGAATATGACTTTTATGGCCTTCAACTTCCACATTTGTTTTATGTCAGTGGCAGTTTCAGATGGTTCATGTTATTTCCTTTCCAAACCATTTAGAAGTTTTTGTTTACAAACTTGCTCAGATGGTCTGTGGCCTGCTCTTTCCAACTGAGGTCACCGTGCCTGAACTTCCAGAGTAAGCATTTCAGAGTGGTCATCGACACATCCCGGCTTGCGAGTTCTTTGGAGAAGTCACCCAGTTTCCAACTGCTTCTTGCTGTCTCCACCTCCTGTCATTGTCAACTCCTCACTTCTTTGAGATTAGGAGGCTGAGAAAACTCACAGAACATTTGCCCACAGTAAACATACTCTATTTCCCCTGTATCACAGATGGCAATGAAACAAGAAACACAAACAAACAAAATGAAAGAAAGAAATAGTAAAAACTTAGTAAGTTTCTTTTAAGTTTCTGGTTCAAGCTGACTTCTTTTGGGCCTGGGGAAAATGAGTTTGTATCTGATTTGTGAATCCACAACATAGCTCGACTTTGTGTTCTTAGGTTCTTGTTTTGGTTGCTATATAAAGTCTGAATGCAATATAAAACATTACTGCAGCACATATCATGTGGACTTTTTTATCTCCAGAACATTAAATAATATTGATTCACCAAGTATAATCCTAGTAATCCTAGTACTGGGAAGACTGAGAGGGGAAGATCACAGATTTGAGGACAGCCTCAGCAATGTAGTGAGATTCTCAGCAACCAAGTGAGACCCTGTTTCAAAAAAAAAAAAAAATTAAAAAGGGTTGGGGATATGTCTTGGACAGAATATTCCTGAGTTCAATCTAAATAAGTAAATAAATACAATATGTTCTCATAATCTCCTTTATCTTCACTAAAGGTAAATGATACAAAAAGGACCTTTGAATTTTGCTTATGTTCCCAAGGAAATGCTTGCAACACCCCAATATTTAAGGAGTACCTCTCTGGCAGATGTTCTGCTGGGCTCTTGGTGTGTGTAGATGGTGATCCACAAATCCAGCTTGACAGGCCATGACCCAGGGATCCTGGACTTTCCCCATCTTGCTTTCCCCTCTTGACCAAGCTAATGACTTCTGGACACACCGCCTCGTCTTTTCACAGCTGTGTATAAAAGTATCATTCTCTGTAAGCTCTGTGATGTGGAAAATGCTGTTTTAAGTATCGATACCATTAGACCTAACTTTCTTTAATGACAGTCATGACTTTCTAGGGACTGCACCCCAAAGCTTACAGATACCTGCACCAGTTAATGGGGTGGGGACCTCTGCCAGTGCCTCACCTACCTGCAAATTAATGCAAACACCACACTTCCTTCTTCAAGCATGCTTGATGAAGTGTAGCCTGAGCAAGGGGGATGTGGACATAATAGAAACCCTGCACAGTTCCTTCAGTCAGACATTTTGGGGGGAACTTCTTTGTTCATGTTGAGATGGGGAGAGGACATGAGGATAAAGATGTGTGGCTGGATGAAGGCTAGTGACATCTGCTACATTTTCTCTGAGTCCCTCTAAAAGGCAATACTCTTTTTCTTTTTGCAGTACTGGGGATTGAACTCAGGGGCATTCTACCTCCAAGCTATACCCCCATCCCTATATTTTATTCTTTATTTTGAAACCGGGTCTCAATAAGTTGTGGCTTGCCTCACTAGGTAGCTGAGGCTTGCTGCGAACCCGGATCCTCCGGTCTCAGCCTCCCAAATGTTGGGATTACAAGCGTGCACCACCACGCCCGGCTGGCAATACTCTTAAATGTAATTTTTTCTCTAAAATGCATGCTACCTTGAATGAAGGCTTAATCCAAGGCCACCATTTAATGATCCTCTGATGGGCCTCAAAAATGACCACTTGTGTCGTATTTTCCCTAATGCTGTTCTCTGGTCACGTGCTCACAGATGGATGACCAGGTTCAGTCATTCAGTTTGGTAATAAGAAGCCATTAAGTCCACAAGTGCTTATTGTTCTCAGAATATTTAAGTATGGTTAAAGAACTCAATACCGTAACCTGCCAACTCGTGCCTGTTGGTTTTTACCATAGTCTCATGTGATGAGATCTGTATTGGTTCCTCTAATACTCATTTTATGTAGATCTTCTTTCAGTCAGTGATTTGTCCTTTCCCCTTTCGTGGCCCATTGTTTGTCTTAGAAGACATTTTTGGCCAGGGTTGTTCCGATCTCCTGATGATCTAACCCATGAATGAGTTCAGAGGCATCCCATCTTTATAATTCTTATGTAATGGTAGCCGGCAGAATCAAGTCTGATTAATAACACTTTCCATAGCAGAAATTCTTGTGTTTTTGTGCTAAGAAGAAATTGTTACATGCTGGAGAAATTGTTACATGTTTCATGTTCTAGGTTGTGAATTGACTATGGTACTATATACTACTACTGACAAGACAAAACTATCCAGTCTGCACAGGTTATTGCTATTATAACTACACTTCATAGGAGAATCAACTCACAAATATTAACAGTCCCAGAATCTGTTGTCACATAAACCAGGAGGTTAGCTCACTGTGAGAAGACAGATAAATCATCTCTGCCTATTCCCAGTATCTTAAGGACTGAGTCTGCTTATTAATTCTAAAGTAACTGCTTTAATGGACTACTGGACTAAAATATAACCATTCATCTTTTTTTTATAATTGTTTCTAATTAAATTGAGGAGGTTGATGTACCTTCCTAAAAGTGCATGTATTTTACCATTAGAGGAGAAGTCCATTAAGGCTAGAAGGATCAGGCACAGTTTCTTAAGAAAGGGCTCTCTTTTTTTTTTTTCTTTTTTTATTGGTGCATTGTAATCATACATCTTAATGAGGTACAAGCTAGTAGAGGCATACATACAGACATCACTCATTTAACCCTTCTCCAATTCCCACCTCATTCCTTCCTCCCTCCCCCTCCTTCTTATGTTTGACTTAGTGATTGACTTTGGTATGTTTGTGAATGTACATCATTGCATTAGGGTGCTTCCCTCTACCCTCTTCTATCATGTTCAGTTAAGTCGCCTTCTTTGCTCATCAAAGATTTTTCCTTCATCACTTATAGTCCCTCCTATGACCCACTTTCTCCCTAGCTTCCGCATATTAGAGAGAGCATGCGATTTTTTACTTTTTTGACTGACTAATCTCATTTAGCATAACATTATTGGTGGGATTGCAAATTAGTGCAACCATGTTGAAAAATGGTATGGAGGATCATCAGATGAATGGGAATGAACTACCATATGATCCAGCAATAACGCATCTGGGTAACTACCCAAAAGAATGGAGATCAAATTACCAGACTAATGCATGCATATTTATGTTTATAACTGCACAATTCACAATTGCCAAACTATGGAACCAGCTGAGATGTCCATCAACAGATGAATGAATTACAAAACTATGGAATATGTACACAATGGAATTTTACTCAGCCATAAAGAAAAACAAAATCATGTTATTTGTGGGGAAATGGATGGAACTGGAAAATATTATGCTAAGTGAGAAAGAGCTCTCTTTATGGAGCACAAAGCAGCCCAGTCTGCTACCAAGCGTGAATCTGAGACTTTGGCTTCTGCAGGAATATGTTTGAACTACACCTTCCACCATACAGAATTAAATGCTTATTTCCTCACAAGAGGATTATTTTTCATTGGGATTTGTTTTTTTTGGCCTTTTCCCCCTTGTGTGTACATTTCTGATATGGAGTGCATGGGCCATTTTTTTTGTTTGTTTGTTTTTAATTAACCCATGTCTAAAGGAATGTGATAGTGGACACAAAGAGCATTTCTGGAATTCTTTGGAATGTTTTGAAAATAGCCAGCTAGCAGCTTGTTTTTGGCTGACAGGTGTTCACTTTCTCAAGGTAATTATCAGTTGAATAGAGAAGTACTATTCACATCTATCTTTAATACTAGGAAAGCTGGGTATGTGGGCCTTACTTAATGGGAACAGATAGCATTTGCTCAGCATGACTTTCTGCCATGCAAAATTGGTGTGAACATAATGAAGTTCTTATGTAAGCACTAATAGGGTCATTTAACAGATGAGGAAATTGAGGCTTTGAGAAATTACACAGTTGTCTCAAGTGACACAGCTAAAAAGTGTTGGAGGATGTGGTGTCTAGGCTTCCTTAGTACCAGAGCACGAGCTTGTGAGGTGCGAGGTTATAAATGCATGGTATGTTAGAGAGTGCAGCATAGAAAGCTCATCGCTCACTAATGCTTCCTAGAGGAGAGTGATCCTACCCTTCTCAAGAATGACTTGTGTTTGTTTGTTCTTTGTCTGCCAGCACTGCATATCTGATTCTGTTCTTCTGAATGACTTTGATGCTCTGCTCACATCCTCCATGGGGATGCTGTCTCCCTCTCCTACCAAAAATACTTTGAGACCCAGTTCCACTCCTACCTTTATTATGACACTTTTCTCAAATTCCCAAGGTAGGGTCAGTCTTTTCTTCTGTGCTCTGAGGACTTGCTTTTATCTGCTGTAGAGCAGTTTTCAAGTCATCGTGTAAGTTTTAGCTCACATGTCTTCTTCCCATCGTCCCTGGACTCTACTCCACTTGAGGCAGAAGTATAATCTATGTATCTGTGCGTGCTTCACTCGTCAACCAGTATACTCATTTATAGAGAAATAGTAGGGGTCCAGGAAGAAGGGAGAAATGAGGGAGGAATTGTCATCTCACCAGATATTAGCAATAGTATCTCATCTCTGTTACTCAGAAAGGCACTTGATTAAATAGTCTGTATTTCTATGATAAAGGAACTAATAAATCACTAATAGGATGCAGGTTTGAGAGTCCTGAAGTGTATACCATCTGGGAGAATCCTCTTTAAAAAATTAAATTAAAAGCACAAAGTTACATGAACAATAAATATTTATTACAAACAAATCACCAGAAGTTACAAATTAATAAAACCTGAGAAAATCCACATACATCTTAAAATCCAGAAAAAAATGATGTTTTTATTAATACATGGTCTCACAATTGCGTATTAGCTTTTTTTCTTGCCTTTTTGGGGCACATTCTTTTTTATCACCTCTGTAAAAGACAATAATCCTGCATTATTTTCCATTAAGAGAATGCAGAGACAATTCAATCTTGGCTTTTTAAACATGATTAACTCAAATTTATTTATTATTAATCACATAGAAAAATGTTTCAGCTGTATAACCAGTTACAGCTATATACATTTCTAGGGTTGCTGTCAAATTTGGGAATACTTTTATTAAGTTTCTTTCATGTATGACCTGTTTGATTTGGAAATTTTTTCTACAAAATAGCTTCAACTTCATGTTATAAGGCTACATAGGTTAGCCAAGCAGATAGTTTAAAAATATTTCTCTTATAATTTTGTCCTTGTCACTTGCAGTACTGGGGACCAAACCCAGGGCCTCACACATGTTGAGAATGTTCTCTACCACAGAGATACATCCTCAGGACTCTAGCAAGGGAACATGGCTTTTGCATTCACAACAGGGAACTCTGTGGATTTGTAAGACATTGTTCTTCACAACATATTATTATAGCATGGGAGAATCCAGACCTCTAGGAAAGAAGGAACTAAGGATTGATGGGAGTAAAAAGAGGCAGTGGCTATATAATGTGCATTTGAAACATTTGTAAAGTAAGAAAGTAAGAGAAAGACCAATAGGATTGAATAAAAAATTGTGAGTGAGGCTGTTTGCAGTTTTAAGAGAGAAGAGTTTCAAGCTCCTCTCCAGAATTTGGTCTAACCAGCTCTATCTTGTATCTGATGCAACCACCCAGGAAGGCATGGTTTAAGGGGAGTGTTACCCCAGCATTGATCACCAGTGCATAGAAGTGCCCCCTCTAGGAACTCATCATGTACCTGTCAATCATGTTGAGATAATCAATGTTTTAAGTTATTCAGCCCACACTGTCTTTCAAGGGAATATTGATGATGCCTTCTATTAATGTATCGCTTCATTTTTATGAGGTACTTTCACATCCGTCATCTCATTGGAACATCATTGTTGTTAAATTATTTATGAATAAATAAATTATTTACAACTTATAAGAAAGAGATGAGACTTTTAAATGCCTAGAGGAAAATTTGGAAGAGAAGACAGCTATCAATTTGGGAACTGAAAGAAGGAAAAGGCATTGAAAGTGCCTTCTCCCTCTTGGCAGTGTGGAGCTAAGGGACTGATAGGGAGACTGGGGGGGGGGGGGTTAAAATAGTTTTCTCTGCACTATGCATTTCTCCTCCTTCTTCTGTCACCTACAAAATGTTTAGAAAATCGAGATTTTTTTTGGTCCAATGTTTTTACATCCAAGGATTCTCTAGGGTAAAATTGTCATGCTTTAGGGTAAATAAGAATCACTTGGATAGTGACTAAAAATGCAGACTGAAATTCAGCAGAAATAAGGTGGACTGGGAAGTCAGTGGTATGCTCAGGTCTGCATCCAGGTGGGTGTGGGGCACAGGATGAAGGGTAAGGACAGATCTGATATCTGGTGTTTCAGTTTGTTTTCTATTGCTAGAATAAAATACCCAAGACTGGGTAACTTCTAAAGAATACAGGTTTACAGAGCTGGTGGATCTGGTGGCTGGAAAGACCAAGAGCAGGCTTAACCTTCCAGCCTTCAGCCTTGCACTCCCCAAGAGACAGTGTACTAAAGGAGCTAAGTGTGTGGATTTTTAGAGCCTGGTTGCCTGGATTTGAATCTCAGCTCTCCACTTTGTAATCATATTATCTTGGGCAAAATATTTAATCTTGGCTTATCTGTTTCCCTATCAGAAAACAAGGATAATGGGATTGAATGAGTACTGGGAAAGCCTATAGTAGACATCAGATAAGTGTTTGTAAAATAATCAAGATGCTCTTCTTTCTTGGCCCACAGTGTAGACAGCGGTATTTTATGATCAGCTTTCCCTAAGTGCATTTTGCACTCCACTGCCTCCTCTCCACCTGTGTCCTAACCCATTATTGGTCGCATATCTGGTGTCTCCCACCTCTCACTTTGCTGTTTTCTGCTTGGTGGGCTCCAGGAGAGGGGACAGGGGCCCAGTTAGTGGCAGGTCTTAGCTGACTTCAGTGCTATATCAGCAATATCGAGGAAAATGTTCTAGCTCATTCTATTGTTTTGCCCTTCTTTACATCCTCTAAGATATTCAGGATTCAGTTTGTGTGTGTGTGTGTGTGTGTGTGTGTGTGTGTGTGTGTGTGTGTGTGTGTGTATGGTATGTGGTACTAGGGATTGAGGAGCCCAGGGGCATTCTACCTCTGAGCTACATTTTTTATTCTTTATTTTGAAACAAGGTCTCATTGAGTTGCAGAGGGTCTCACTAAGTACCTGAGGCTGGTCAGGAACCTGGATCCTCTGGTCTCAGCCTCCCTAGTACTGGGATTACAAGCATGTGCCACCATGCCTGGCTCTAGGATTCAGTTTTTTAATCTTCTGATAGAAAATTAGGAAAATACTACCAGGTAGAAGAGAAAGTGGATTTTTCTGTTTTATTTTGGTTTTGCCTTTGGAACATCCGAAATATTGTACTGTAACTGGCCAGGAAATCTGGAGCAATTTTTATGCAAATCTATAATGATTCCCTTTCCTCTCCTTTTTTCAATATTTTCACAGCGTGGAAGGGGAAAGAGGGCTTTTACTTGCCAAATGTGGCCAGCTTCCTTTTTTTCTGTCCTATTTTTAAATGCAAAACAGGCATTTAGTTAAAAATCAGAACTTTTCTCTCTGATAGTATCCAGCAATTCTCAGTTGCTTTGATGTTTTTGAAGGATGTTTCCTTGCGCTGGCTGATGGCATCACATCACACATGGGCATTGTCAGCAGCTGCTAGCTAACCCAAGGGACAACTGGGTGTGGTCTTTGTCCTTCCTTTGTGTGACAAAGGTAGCACTAGTGAGAGGATCTTCATGGACTTTTGCTGTTAGAGGCCATGACCACCCAGGCCAGCCATGGCTCACTCTGCCATGCAGGACAGTAGGGTGGGCTCATTTCTACCCAATGCTGGGAGTGCAAGTCAGTACACTGGTTTTATGAGTGAATATGGCAATATTACAAATATATACAACATAATACAAAGTAAGTATTAAAACCTCAAAAATATGGAGTCTCTGATTTAGTAGTTCCATTTCTAGGAATTATGTCTTAGGAAGTATTTAAACAAGTGTATCAAGGTGTATAAATAAGGATGTTTATAGAAATGAGTTGTTTATAACAGGAAGAAAACTGGAAGCAAACCCTCTTTCCATAAATAGAAGATTGACTAATAGCTTATGGTCCACTTGCATAATGGGATGTCAGACAACTCCACATGCTCCTCAACTCATGATGGGTTCATGTCTCTTTAAACCCATGGGAAATTGGGAATATCTTAGGTCAAAAACGCATTTAATGCACCTAGCCTTTTGCACATCACAGCTTAGTGACCAAGTAAACTGAAGAGAATCAACTGTTTCCCCTCATGAGCTGCAGCTCATTGCCAATGTCCAGGATCATTAGAGAACATCTGACTACTATCACTAGTCTGGGAAAGGATAAACATTCAAAATTCAAAGTATGGCTTCTGCTGAATATTTATTGCTTTTGTACCATCATTAAATTGAAAAATCGTAAGTTCAGCCATGTAAGTCTGTGACCATCTGTATTTGAAACCATCATGTGGAATATAATTATCATATATTAAATGTATGGAAAATTATATGTATTATATTTTACTTTTGGGGAAAGGAATTGTGGTAGAGTATACTTATAGATGGTATATATTTATCCACATATGAGCTTTTATATGCTTAGAAAAAATCAGAAAATATAAACAACAAAGTATTTACAGTCATTATTTCATATTATGGGATTTTGGATGATCTTAATATTCTTATTTCAGCTTATTTATTTTCCTAATTTTCTCACTAACAGCATATGTTATTGATATAATAAAAACTAGGAAAATTTATACCCACGAGCATGTGTTAATAACATCTTGTTATGTTGAATGACAGAGAAGAGAGAAGTGAGATGTCTTCTTGTGATGATACATCAGTTCTCAAGAAGCTGAAATTGATTTAGATCTGTCATTTTGTTGATTTTCAGAAATGCAGCTTCAAAAAAGTTATGCTTCTGTTGTGTTAGTTTAGAACCTCTGTTCCTGCAATCCTGCACCCATGCTACAAAGTGGCAGTATCATAGACCATCTTCCATGTGTTTGGAGTGCACAGATGCCAACAGAAATGAAGGAGAAAGTCAAGGATGGATATATGTTCTTGCTCTATATTTTACTTGGAAAACGTTTTAAAGAAATATCATCAGTGCCAAGATTTTATGACATTGAATTTGCTTCTTTGTGCTCTATGCCATTTAAATTTTTGTACATTTTTATCTGCAGTTTGTGGCCACATTACAAATTACCTTCTCGATGTCCAGAGAGTTTATTAACATTCTCAGGTTGAAGTCTTATTGTTGTTTCTACATTAGGGAAGAAATTATGTATTCATGGTAAGTTAGGCAACCAGATTTTAAGACTGTTTCTGCAACTGAATGCTGCATTATCTAGTGTGATGATGGTGGTGGTGATGATGATGATAATGATCATTATGATGATATAATAGCAGTAGTAGTAATAACTAAGTAGTTGTAAATAATAGATTATTATTAGTAAATCTAATAACAACACCATCTGTTTGCAAGTTGCTCTACTGAATTTCATGAATTGTTTTATTTAATCTTGAAATTTCTCTGATAAGTAGATATTATTACCTTAATTTTACAGATGAGGAAATTGAGCTTGTGAAAGGTTCAGTAATATGTGTGAATTATAGAGTTAATAGGTGGCAGAGGTAGGTATCAAAGCCAGGCTGTTTGTCTGGACATACCAGTTTCTTCTGGTGTACACATTATTTTCCCAAATGTCTTATAATCTCTGTGGCTTTGGTTTCCTACTAATAAAATGAGGGGGGTATCTAACTAAGTATTCCTGTAACTTTTACTTTCTTTCAGTCCATGTGCATTACATTAAAGAATTGAGATAAATGGATAAAGTCAGATTACTTGGGTTTATATCTCATTTTCAGCATTTGCTAGCCTTGCAATGTTTCCAAATTACTTAATCTCCCTGTTCTTCTATTCCCATACCTGTAACATTAAACCTGCAATAACTACTTCATAGGTAGTGGTGAGGATTGAAAGAGATAATTTATATATAGTGCCTAGTATAGAGGAAGCACTTTATGCTAACTTTGTGAAGGTTAGCTCAAAATAAAAACACTCACTTTCCAAAGCATCATCCCATTTTGATAAGAGGTCCCCTATTTCTATCCCCATTGTCCCAAGGGATAACCCATACACAATCTCCCAGAATATCTGAGATGATTCCCTTCTACCTAAATATTTCAATGACCTAGGATTATTTATCTATGAAAGAAAGAAGGCTTATGTGCCTCAATCTTTTCAGTAAGAATTTCTTCTGCAGTGGCCTTGATGGTGCTGAACCTGCAGCTTGTCCAGATCTGTGCATGGGGATATGGATTCATGCAGACACTTCAGGGAGACTACACTATCAGTGACCTTCCTGAATCCTGATTAGTCCTAAACTGTGAAAACAGAGTTGAAAGGTCTTTAATCTTCTGTCATATAACAAGCCAGTGTTGGTATTTCTTCTAGAACAAATTGCCCAGAACTCTTGACTTTGTTTCTTTGTCTGTAAAATGTGACTAATAATGCTACTCACCTATTAGGGTCCTGAAAAGGGTAACCAGAATCATATGTCTCAAGCACTTTAATTCGTGGCTGACATATTACCCCTCAGCAAGTGTTTGACAATTTTATTGGTAGTAAGCTCAAATGTTTTCTATCACTGATAGGTATTTAGCTAGTACAAAATCCAGGGACCAAATGAACCAGCTGCTAAACAAAGTTGCATTCAAGGAAGGTTAGCCCAACAGTCAAGAATAATTTAAAAGAATTCTGATATATACATATTTTCACAAAATATGTTAAAGCAAATCTGATTCCTTTTCCTTTTAGATACTATTTTTCTCACATCCTGAATCTTTTTTTATACTGGAGATTGAACCCAGGGGCATTCTACCTCTAAGCTACACCCCCAGCCCTACTTTACTTTTTACTTTGAAACAGGGTCTCACTAAGTTGCTGAAGATCTCCTTGTGTTGCCAAGGCTGGTGATCCTTCTGTCTCAGCTTCCCAAGTACTGGGATTGCAGGCATGCACCACCACACCCAGTTACATCCTCAATCTTTGATCTAGCAAAACTCCAAACAGTTTCAAGTTCCTGGGTAACCAACTAATCTTGTTTGGGCAGGGATGATTCCAGTTTAAGTATGAAAGTTTCACACCCCAGAGCCCTTTCAGCTTAAAAAGAGTGGTACAGTTGATGAACCTACTTTTAACTCCATGCCCTCGTTTGTATGGCTTGTCTGGCTCCCTGTTCATCTTTACATTTCCAGTAGCCTATCTCTCCCATCCTGGAGGAATGGGGAAAAGCTTGGAAGACTCATTCATAACTATATCTCTTTGCTGCCATGCATCCTTATATATTTTTGAGGACCTGAAGTCAGAGTGTTACATGACTTTGTAGCTGCAAGCTACCTAAGATTGTATCTTAACATATTTTTATACATAATTAGCAAGTGGCCCAAATATCTGTAATAGGATAAGGAAGCGACCTGCCAGCCCACCCAGTATTTAGTGTAATGGATGTCCTGAGGGTACAAAGTCAGGTGAAAAGTAAAGTTCATCCAACTGAAGCCTCAGGTGGTAGTCAACCGGTGGTAGTCTTTGATTTGGGAGAAGGAACAGAAATATGAGTCACCAATGAATCCAAGAGATAAGAGGCACACAGCAAACGAAAATCCAGAGACAGGTTCTCAGTGTTGGGAGGGCAGGCAGGCAGGAAGCACTGGGAAACCAGTCTTTAGGTAGCCAGTCCCCAGCTACAAGATGGTTCAGGGAGACTCCCTGGAAGGGGGCCATGGAATTGACTTTCCAAAGAGGAACACACTTTAAGGCAGGCTGCAGACAGGAGAGTCATGGAGAAAAAAAAAAAAAGAAAGAAAAGACATCTCAGTCATGTGACCTGAGACAGAAGATGGAGACCATATCTAATAAAGAGACAGAAGTCCATTTGTCAGATACAGGGCCTTAAGTCAGGGTCAGAATATCAATGCAAGCGACTTGATGCTGAGTACCAAAGTCTTGGGCTTTGACCCCTAAGTTTGAATTCCTGGGTGTTATGATTTGGATCTGGAATGTCCCCCAAAGTCTCATGTGTCCCCAGTACAGCAGCGTCCAGAGATGGGGCTTTGAGGAAGTGATGGAACTGGGAGGCCTCCCACCTCTTCAGTGGGTTGACCCATATATGGCTGAATGGAGTCCTGGGGGTAGTGCCTACCCTGGAGGGTTTCCAAGCTCCATATTCATTCTCTCTCTCTCTCTCTCTCTCTCTCTCTCTCTCTCTCTCTCTCTCTCTCTCTCTCTCTTTGTTTCTGTCTCTCTCTCTCTCTCTTCCCCAGCTGCTAAGAACTGAGTAACTTTTTTCTACCATGCCCTTCTACCATGACATTCTGCCTCACCTCAGGCCCAGAGAAATGGAGTCAGCTCACTATTTGGGCTCTGAAATCATGAGCCCAAATAAAGTTCTCCTCCAGGTTGGTTTTGTTAGGTGTTTTGATTTTATACTGATGCAAAGCTGAGTAACACACTTGCTAACATTGGGATTGGTACCAGAGTAGTGGTGTTCAATCTCTACTGGGACTAGGGGTCACCTGGAATAGTTATAAAAATGGAGATTCCGAGGCTACATACTTAAGACTTCTGATTTAGCAGGTTTGGGGTTGGTTCTGGGAATATGCATTAATGTGTGCCCTTCCCCTCCAAACATTCTGCCAGGGATGGCCATGGTCAGAATTTTGAGGATCAATGCACTAGAGGATCTAGGGGTGCCAACTGCAGAGGCAAAGACTGAGGCAGGGTCTGGCAGCTCCCCACATTCACATTTGCCCAACAGAATATGAGGCCCAGAACTGAGCCCAGATATCACAGCTCTGGTTTAGACTCAGCTGTCCTTTTGCTTGACTGTATGAGGGTGCCATAGTGTATTAGCCAGCTTTTTGTTGCCATAATGAAATAGCAGAGGCAGGCAATTTTATGAAAATAAGAAGCTGTATATCTCTCTCTGTGTCCATGTGATCTCTCTTCTCCTTTTAAAGACAAGAGAATTCAGTCATGGGAACTACACCCTAGTGACCTAATCTGATTTAATCACTTCCCAATGGTTCTACTTCTAGACACCATAGTAGGATTTGGAGTTAGTGTCATTTAATACCACCAATGTATGACTTTGGGTTAAACTCCTGAGTTTGGGGGACAAACCATATTCAAACCCTAGCACATATCATGTTTAATCAATATCTTTGGTATATTATGTATTGTCTTAAATATCTGCTGGAGCAGTAAGCCTCTTTGGGGGGCACTTTCTCTGGCTCTGTGTATCTTGGGATTTTGATTTGTTCCTAATAAGAAAGCTATTTCATAACTCTGACTTTGAGGCACCATAAATGACAAGTGCGCTATCTTTCTATAAATTGTTCTTTACAACCAGTTGGAAATATCCAGTCTGTCTGATAGCATAAACTCAAGTCAGATTCCTCAGTAAATATGGGCTGGGGTCTTCATAAGCTTGGTTTGTTGATGAAGAGTTACTGGCCCAGCTGAACCAAAGTCAGGATATGCTTGCCAAATATGTATGGTACTCATTTTTTTCCTTGCATAATCCTAAATATGATTCCAAATTTACAAGTCCTCTGAATCTGGAGATTAAGGAGTAAAGAAAGTCAAGTGTAACCATAATAAATGACATTAAGAAAACCAGGGTACTGTGCAGATTTAAGTTAAAAACAATTTCAGTTTCTGATAACTGCATCAGACATGTATGTTCTTAACATGGTTACACAAACCAGTTGATGACGGCCAGGTTTGTACGGCAAGGAGAAATCAAGTGATGTAGATGAGGATGTCAGATTCCCATCACTGATAATGAAAAGGTCACATAATTAGATTGAGAGGGCAATCAGCACGTACCTTGTGGTAGAAACAGAGGGAAGTGTAGTTCCTGAGACCTCCCAGCCTTTCTAGAAATGCAAAGAATTTTGGAGCAATACAGTGCAGATTCCTAAGCTAAGTATTTCCAGGAAGAGTAAATATCATTCACAATGTGCAGCTTTGAAAATGATCTGTAGAATCTAGGCTCGTTGCATTTTTTTCACATAGGTTGAATGATAAGCAATTCTTTTAAATCTTACTTTATTATTAATAACACGTACAAACCTACAAATTTCCAAAGAACAAATTGGGAATAAAATGTGTTAATCCTTTAATCTACTGAGGACATTTCCCCCTCTTTTCTGTTATTTTTTTCTTTTCCATTCTGGAGGCAATTTTCATAGAGGAGGAGCATTGCTTTTGGAATAGGCTGTTGAGTCAGTGTAGACTGAGACTTTGGGAAGGCCATGTTAGTAGGTCAGCTGCCTTAATAATAAAGGAAGCTACAAACAAAACCATCCTTTAGATACATGGACACACACACACACACACACACACACACACACACACACACACACACACAAACACACACACACACAGAGGCAGCCTGGGAAATCGAAGGCCTTATGGTTCAGAAACGATCTGATGCTCTTCTGAAAGAATGCAATTATGCATATAAATAAATATATAGGCAATTATACTTTTAGAAAGTATTCAAACTGATTAGAAGGAGGGTGCAAGTATTACCTGTAGCTTGGCTTCTTTATCAAAGAATAGTAAGAAAATCTTGTGCTTAAATTATACTCCTGGAACTTGTTCTGTGCTATTCAACTAAAAAGCACATTTACTGAGCTTTTCCTGGGCAAAGTGGAGAGCTGGTGCTAAGGATATAAAGATATTAAAGCTTCTTGCCCATAATAGGTACAGAATTTAGCAGAGAAAGGGGACACATATAGAGCTAAAAATAAGTTCTCTACTGGCACATTCATAAAATGTCATGGGAGTTCAGAGGTGCTAGGAACTCCCACTGTTGAGAAGTCAGTAAAGATTGAGTCATATTTCACCTGTTGGATTTATTCATTTAGGAGTTAAAAACTTGTTATCCTGGGCAAATTTAGATAACCTAAAGGTGGGAATTGATTCTTTGCTAGGAGGAAAGTTTGAAGACTTGGCTGTTCTGAATGTCGCATTAGAACATTTATGTTGACTAAAGGAACAAACTCCTGGGTATTAGACATGCAAGGTGGCAGTAGGGCCTTGTGGGGTGGAACTACAGCTCACGATCTACCAGCGTTCTTCTCTGAGCCTGAGTAACAGAAGGGAAGCTCTCCCTGGCTGTACGCCACTCTGCTGAGTCTAGTCGCCAGTGCCACACTGAGGGCGGCCTGTGCAGGTTTCATGGCTGAAAATGCAAAGGCCCTGCTCACCTTCCTTCATTTTGTGTTTTCTTCCTTCTGTGTATCCCACTTATGTTGGATTTTTTTTCTGGTTTGTGACAATAAATCTCACTAATTAGAAGCCGCTGTCTTTCTGTTTATCCAAATATTGCTTTTCTCAAGAACATAGACTATTTTTTTCCCCAACTGGTTGTTCTATAAATAAGAGATTGCCCTCAACTAAGATAAGGAAGACAATAGAGGAGGTGTGTTTGAGGGGAAAGGTCAGGAGTTCAGTTATGTGCATGTCAAATTTGATATGAGATCCAAGGAGAAATGTGAAGTACACAGGTGTGTGTGTGTGTGTGTGTGTGTGTGTGTGTGTGTGTGTGTATGCATTGTAATTATACATCATAGTGAGGTTCAGAGTGACAAAAAATACACACATACAGCATTTGTTGTGTGTTTCCCTCTGGGCCTTTCCCTGCTCACCCCCTCCCCATAGCTATTTACATCCCAGGGATACAATTATTTGAATTCCAACATGTGTTTAAAACCATTATATTGGAGAAGATCCCAGAATATGTGTAAATAAAGGAGAGGAGTGTGTGCCCTCGATCAGTGCACTATTATGAGATCAAGGAGACAAGATGGAACCAGAAAGGAGACTGGAAGTGTTGTGGGATAACCTGGTCCCACACGTGGGGGCTTGGCATCTGTGATAAAAAGAATTTTAACACGTGCCATTTAGGAACAAAAAGTAGGAATTTATTTAGGAAAATAAGGGAAAGGGGAAAAAAACAGGTGAGCAGACATCTTCCTGTCCAGATGTGCTTCCCAGGTCCCAAGAGAGCGAGGCATGGTTAACTCCTTCCTTTATAGGCTTTTAAGAGAGGTGGGCACAAAAGAAGTCTGGACCTCCTCCTTCTTTAGGTATTGGTGGGCGCAAATTGAGTAGGTGGTCCAAATTGAGTTCTTCCTTTTTCTCAGGTTTCAAGATGGGTCTGCCCTTGGCTGTAAATTTCTGGTGTCCTTTGTCCTGGCTCTTAGGTGGGGGGCAGGGCCTAAGGAACTTCCAAAGGTGGAATGGAGCCTGCCGCGCTTCAGTTTTAGGTGTTTATATTAAAGTGATATCTGTATTTTTCTTTTCCATTTGTCTCCTTCCTGCCTAATTATTTCTTCTATCCTACATCATTTCCCCCCCTGAGACTTTGATCCCTTAATCTTAAGGAGTGCTGAAGGCCGAAGGTCTGACTTCTATGGCTGCTTGCTGCTTATAAGGGGCTGTTGTCCCTGCCTAGCCAGGGATCGGAAGTCTCTTCCTAACTGACCTATAGGAGACATAGGAAGGTTAGGGCTGGCTGGTTGTAGAATCATTGCCCTTTGATATCTTGGAAAAGAAGGCAAGCACATGCGAGATATTAGCCCACAACAAAAGTAAATGGAACAGCAAAGAAATATTTCTATGTAAAGTATACTGGCTAAGGAAATGAGGATTCTCTCCCACCAAGATGTTCCAGAAAACTAGGAAGTTAGTAGGTCATTGAAACTTAGGTCAGGATCAGACATACTATTAATTTGAGAATGTAAGTCTTGTAATGTCGAAGACACATTCTTTGAATTATCAGGAATATAAACACAACATTCCATTTTAATAACTGCACAGGTCCCCCCCCTGTGCTGACGTTAATATGTCAAATATCTTTGGCATATTGTGCCCAGTCCAGGAAAGAATCGGTTTCTTCCTGGTAAAATGATATAAAAAATTAAGAGGCAAATAAGTTGATGGCTATTAATCCAGATAGGCATAGTGTGGTTATCACAATAAGCAGAGAAACAAAAAGAAATAAACCAACTTATCCTGATTCAGTGTTTTTGGTTTTCTTGAATAATACTCTTAGATCTTTTATAGGCTCGCAGGAGTAACGATCGCAGGCCTTGTCAGTTTCTTGATGCTGGTCTCAAGATGAACAGGTTTAATCCTAGACACATGAATCCAGGAATTGTGTCCCTGTAATTTAACAGCTGTAGGAGTGCTAAGAAGAACTTGGAAAGGACCCTTCCACTTTGAGAGGAGTTGATCTATTTTTGAGACATAGGAAGGTCCATTGTCACTTTGAAGTGACCTGGGAAGTCCAAATCTAGGAATAATATCCTTTAGTAGGGCTTTAACAACCTCCTGGGCCTTTTTGGTTTGGGTAGGATAAGCTTCTATCCATCCTGAAAATATGTTAGCAAAGGCTAGGAGATATATCCTGGAGTAAATATTAACATTTTAAACTGGAAGCCAGGTAGTCAACCTGTTAGGTTATGTATGACATTGTGAAACAATTTTAAGGCTCAAAGCATAAACCACAGCATACAATTTAGCTTATTGGCTTTTATGATACTATTAATTTAGTAATAATAATTTGCTTATTATAAAGATCATATACCACTACTATTTGTCTTTTGTTTTTACATATTAGCAGAACCTTTTGTAAAACAAGTATCGTACTTTAGGTTTTAGGTTATTATATCTTTCTCCTATTTTATGGGATACTTTATTAACTCTTAAGTATTTTTAAAGTTTTTAGTTAGTAAGATTCCTAGTTTACAGTACATAGAAGAGTTTAAGTAGGCTTTTTAAAACTTTGAGTAGGACTCTTAAACTGTCCAGAACCTTAAAGGAATAGGAATTTATGATGTTGGTGGTCCTGGACCTGTAAAACTTTAAGCAAAACAGGCTTAGCTTTACAG
Organism: Graphiurus murinus; assembly: GCA_004027655.1. NCBI lineage: Eukaryota > Metazoa > Chordata > Mammalia > Rodentia > Gliridae > Graphiurus > Graphiurus murinus. The sequence continues at coordinate 75,248 of PVLC010004355.1, forward strand.
TATTTTATAAATACTCAGAAGCTTTTGGGCATCAATGTCACTTTATATTTTTCCTATGAGCCTAAAGGCAGAAGCATCATTATAAATTATAATGTAGACACCTATTTTGGTTATACTTCCCTGCTGGGTGTTCAAGACCAAGTAGTTAGCCCAATATTGGGTGCTCTTGAATTATAAATTTCGCTGATAAGGTCAGTTAAGGCTTCTCAGGGTTACTCCTGTCTGTGAGGCTTTGCCTTTTATCTGCGAGGATGAGTCATGGTCTGCTTGACCACTGCTTTTCCTGCCTGTCCAATGACCCTCCTTTTTGCAGAGATCATGCTGGTGGCTCCTAGTCTCTGGGGCCTTTTTGATATCCCTGTTTTGGGAGGTCAGATGACTTACCGGAGTTGCAGGACCTTAGTTGAGGTCTTCCCCTGGGTCCTATTTGACCTTGGAGGGCAAGGGCCAAAATATTGGCTATCCTTTTAGCCCTTCTACATCCTAATTGTTTTATAAGACCCAGTTGTTGAGCACCCAGGTGGTCAGTTTCACCAGTTTTCTTAATGATTAGGAGTCAATATCATAGCCTGTTTTTTTAGGAAATGGTTATCAAAACATTGTTTAAGTTATTTTGTTAAAATACATCTGTAATGTTAACAGACAACAATTACAAGGATATAATAGCTCTGATAATATTTGATGACATAAACAATTCTTCATTTAAATTTTACTTTACATATATAATTACCCAGTTTTTAAACTAGAATGGCATGAGTTAAAATGTCCAGTGTTTTATTACCTCTATTTTTTGTTTGAAAATGATAATATGATTTAGAAATACGCAAATATAAACCTCAACTATTACTATAAACCTTTTTGTTTATAGGACATCAGCTAGGGAAGGTATTTCCTTAAGTTTTGTATTTTTAGAAGATACTTAGGAGACAAATATATTTAACTAATAAATAAGCCAGTAATAATTAATAAAATATATAAAAGTTAACAATTTTAACTTAACCTTAACTTTAACTTTACCACTGAGGTGAAATTTAGAATTTGTGGCTCAATAAAATAACTATAATTACAAGGTTAACAGCATTGATAAAAAATCGAATAGCTCTAAATTTTTTTTAAGTTTAGAGGACAATATTAATAATCAGAAATAAGCTCATTACCTTATAGATGGTCAATATAACATTTATCTAAAGCAAACAGATGTAAACCATGTCTTAATGATGGATTTCTGAATGGTAATAAAACATAGATGGCGGAAGTTTTAGTGACTTAAGATATCAACACAATGCATATTGCAAAGATTACTTATATCAGTTAGCTTGTACATATAAAACCCATCTACCTTTACCTTTATAAGCTCTTATGAAAACATTTAGATGAACCTAGATACACAGCATAGTTAGCTCATATAGATATACATATCTATGGCTACAGATATATAGAGTGTCAAATATAGTAATCCAAAAATAAAGTTGTTCATTTAGCTAGAGCTATGAAGTAATCATTTACGGGTGTAAAATACAGACTTTTACCCCACTTTGCTAAGAAGCAGCTTGTTAGGTATTAAAACAGTAAACATAAGAGATATCTTGCAAAGATCCACCCTTTTAAGCTAGTTCTTAGTAAATGTTAAGAGCACAAAACCAGTGTTTTAAATATAAAGAACATAGGAAATTATAAGTTAGCCATTTAGAATAAAATTTTAGTAATATAAAGTTAGCATTTAGATAAAACAGTTGACAATTTTAATATTTGTTTATCAAAACACAGCCTAAAATTTTTTTTTCTTTTTCTTAGTCTTACATATGTATAGCATTGTATATCAGAACTGACCCTCAGTAACTCAGGTTTAAACATCCAGAAGGCTGTAATGTTAAACTATTCCTTATATAAAAGAAAACATGTTTACTATACTCAAATATATTTTCTTTTTGTTGATGTTAAACCAAGAATACTACATTTAACAATTGATGTTAGCATTTAACTTACTTATAAAGATAAGCCATTTATAAGGAAACTTACTTATATTTACCTAGTTTACCCATTTTAATAGCCCATCAGCACTTTAAGTCACTATTTTAACAAATAAAAGATCCTAAAAAAATAAAAACAAGCATTGTTGTGAACATCAAATAGGAACAGACATGACCTTAATTGTTTAACCTGGAAAAAATCTGTTAACTTTAATGACATCTCTTGCTTTTAATAAACTTAAAAAAAACGTATTTGTTAAAGACTTAAGTCACGTGAACTAAAAGATATTTGGATCCATTTTTAATTTAATGAGCGCTCTTTATAATTTACTTTTGGTACCATGTGGATATGTTTGTATGGATACAAATGACATGTCTTATATTTTTAACTTGCCAGGCATTGAATCTCCATAGATAACTAATTAGAACCAGATGTATAGTTTCCCAAATTAAAATACAACCTATCACAGGTGCTTATCATGTAATACAATGAATAATAGATGATAACATACACAAATAGGAAAGCCCATATATCGGGCGCCCCAGGCTGAGCCTTCAGCCATGAGGCCCCAAAAGACGCCGGCTAAATGCTACTGGTTCGAACCTCTTTTATTATAA